>JBBYHQ010317671.1:0-16173 GCA_038382645.1 Spergularia azorica | reverse complement strand
GCAAGCCCACCTCCAATAAGTGGGCCGACCCAGTAGATCCAGCTTTGGGCCAAATCCCCACTTACAATAGCTGGGCCAAATGAACGGGCCGGGTTCATCGACCCGCCGCTGAATGGGCCTGCAGCCAAGATGTTGGCCCCAACAATGAACCCAATTGCAATTGGTGCAATAATTCCAATTTGGCCCTTCTTTGGGTCAGCAGCTGTTGCGTAAACAGTGTAAACTAGTGCAAATGTTATGACAATTTCCATCACAACCCCTTCGAGTGCGTTCATTCCTGAAGCTACGTTATGGGCTGGGATGCTCTGCACAATATCGGAAACCACGGGTTAAAATTGAGGTAAGGCGTTCCTATAACAAACTGATGCTGAAAAAAATCGTAAAACTTACAAGAAAGAACAAAGCTTATTACTCAGTACCTCGCCATTGGTCACAAATTGGAGGAGAAGGCAAGCAACAATAGAGCCAAGGACTTGGGCAATCCAATAAAAGAAGCCGGTAAGAATGGTGATGTTGCCACCGATGGCTAGTCCGAATGTGACTGCTGGGTTCAAGTGTCCACCGGACACGTTGGCCGCAATCGACACCCCAACAAAGAGTGCAAATGCATGAGCCACGGCTACTGCCACTAGCCCTGCTGGGTCTAGTGCTCCATCACTCGTCAACTTACCTACAAAAGTCAAACTCTCATTGTTAATTAAAACGTATTTATATAAAACGCGAATAATAAACGCAACATTCGCCATCACATAAACCTAGCTACGTATTATGGCCTTGACATTGTTTCCTAGATGAGTCCTAGGAGCTACAATTTCCGAAATCTGATCAAACTTTTAGTGGTCGTTTGGTTGCATACGGGAATTTTGAATGTCCATGAACTTCCACTTCCCAGGTTGTACCAATTCACATGAATTTCTCAAAAGTGTTTGGTTACATGTAGGAATTGCAATTCCACAGGAATTGCCAATTACCAAGGGGAGGCTTGGTAAGCCAATTCCTCCATTTTGTAGGAATTGGGAATTCCCATGATTTTAGGCAACCAAACAACTTCAAAATTTTTAATTCATGGAATTTTTGAATTCCCATGATTTTTCTTGGCAACCAAACGACCACTTAGTTGAGATAGTCCTTTATTAGGTATTGTTCGCTAGACAAACAAATTGAATGAAAGGTAGGAAGCAAGATAAGTGCACTTACTAAAAGCGACAGCTGATCCAACTCCAGCAAACACGAAGATTAGAGTGGCAATAAATTCAGCTAAATAAGCTCTAATTGAAGCAACACTAAAAGAGTCACCAAAATTTCCAAAATCCAATTTCACCATTTTTCACCTAAAAATTAAACTCAATAAAAACCAAATTAATTTAATCAAATGATTTTTTGGTTAGTGAAATTGTTGATGCTTTACACAATTTGAAAATTCCGACTGATGCTTATATAGTGATAGAGGCCCATAGAGCCAAGGTGGCACCGTCCATGAGCCCCACAAACATGACCCGGCACTCTTGATCATTAGCGACCGCCCGACCGTCCATTTCATTTGATTAAGGGAGCATTGCGATTATGATGAGCATAACTATGCATAATTTAGGTTATCTTATACACTTACGCTAATACTAAAATACTACTGATAATATATAAAAGTAACAACGGGTTTGGATACCCGGATGTCAAGGGATAAGCGTATTGATTCCGGCCAGTTAAACAATGAAGTCACAAGTTCAAATATATGGGAAAAATCTATGTTGGGACACTAACTAACCGCGCTGTCAAGACTCAAACAAATGCGCGCAATGGGTTGGGTGATACTGATAGTCACTCACTCACTCATATGTTGCATAGAGATAAACTAGTTATACTTAGT
Organism: Spergularia azorica; assembly: GCA_038382645.1. Lineage (NCBI taxonomy): Eukaryota > Viridiplantae > Streptophyta > Magnoliopsida > Caryophyllales > Caryophyllaceae > Spergularia > Spergularia azorica. The sequence continues at coordinate 14,309 of JBBYHQ010317671.1, read as the reverse complement.
TGATCATCATTATGTTTTTAAGTAATGCTTATTCCTTGGAATATCCATATTGTAGTGACATGAATCACTTGAACTAGTTTTGTGTTAATTAGTAGTTGAGATAAAGCCAAGCTGTAGTTCTTATCCTTGGTTTAATTTATTGAAAATAATTAATTTAAGAACCTTGATTTGGACTGGTTCTTCATTACCAACTAATTGATGATGATGAAAGAATCTGATGATCAAGATAATGGATTAATGGCAGTAGTGGAGTGGAGCAGCTTCAAAAATTATAGATATGTGGCTCATATAAGGTCAGTCAAGGCCATGGATTTATGAATAATTAGTAGTGTGCTTATTGATTGATTGTTTCTAATTGGTTTGATAAACATAGATCATATATGTTGTGTAAGCTATTAGGTGGCAATGATACCCCATACATACCCGAAAGTTTAAGACCCAACGATACCCAAGGCCTAATGTTGAGATAAACATACCTCGTCTGATCATGACGTGGAATATGTCACATCAACAATGATAATAAAATTGAGCTCACACCAATATTAGAAATTTGCATAGGAAAATATCAACGGCAAAATTATTGCATTATACGGAGTAATACTAAAAACTGAACCTTGTATCAACCTCAATTTCCTTTCATTTTATCAAGTTGTTTTCTCGAATCAAATCAAATTTGTCATCTACGATATGTTAGTAGCAAGCTAGACATAGCAAGTTAATTAGATGGTCTCTCCCTGCCCAACGAGGCATCAAGGGCCAACTAGAAAAAAGCGGAAGAAGAGAAAGACGAGATTTGCTACTCACAACACTATACGCCGTAAATTGCAATACTCCACGGAGAGACGTCCATCATCAATAATTCAAGTTTCATTTAGCAAAAGGACTGCAACATCACCTCTTTCGCAGGGCAAAGAAGAAGAAGACCGCAGTATTTTGCAGGTGAAAAATTTATTGCATTTCCATAACATTCAATGCTCTCAACGTCACTGAAACTGACCACATTCATTTACTTCCATTTCATGTCACTGATTTACCTGATTTATCCCCCAAATTTTCCCACAATTTAAATGGTTTAGTAATTCATTCTTACTCTCAATTTAAATGGCCTAGCTTCTGACAGAAGACACAGAATCAATCAATCATCAAGAAAAAGGAACATTTAATTTTGTGAGATAGTAGGAACAGCAAAACTTTTCCTTCATGCAACTGCTTCACTTGTCTTTATCAATTGGTCCTTCTCACATTTATTTCTCGAATTTTGTTAGTTGGGGCAACTTTTATAAACTTGGTTTTGTTTATATATCATACTATAATTCTGGGGTTTTTGGGTTCTTGTAAAACAATAGAAAAATACCCAGATTAGTAAAGTTTTATTAGTTTGTAAAGATTTGATCTTTTTTATGTTTTGATGGGGGATTTGCTGAGTGTAGTTGAAAATGAAAGTGTGGGTGGAGAGAAAAAATTTGGGAAAAATGCGCATCATAGACGGTCCAAGAGGTGACAACATTTGTATAATTGTCACTTTTTTTATCCTATAGTTTATTGGGTTTTTATTTAATGGGGGGGGGGGTTATAGTTTAGATTATTGGGTTGTTGTCTTGTTTCTTTCTGTTGTGAGGGGCTTAATAAACAAGTTATTCTGATCACTAATTTGTTTGTTTAATTGAAATGGGTTATGCTTACATTTAATACTGTGTCTTAGTAGTTGAATATTGTATGTTCTTGGACTGTCATATTATGTCATTATACCATGGTTTACTGACAAATTTGTGTTGAAATGTTCTAAGTGAAATGGATTGATGTGATTTTTTCTAGTGAATTTTATCCCAACTTTGCTGAACTTTGTTAAACTTTGATGACATGGCGAAATGATGTTGAACTTTGGTAATTTGGCTCAAATTTGCCTAATGTAGTTGAGGTGAAAATTTAGCTGACGTATTGTTGCTGTAATTTTGTGTTTTGAACGGCCGTGCTTGAAATGGGGGGCGGTAGGAGGAGACTGTTGAAATGTTGCCTGGATGACGAATGCCATCTGATTTTCAACAGTAAAGTATATGTTTTTGGATGTTAACCACTGTTAGGAACTGTGAAAGTTGATGTACTGGCATTCTGACAGTATAGGTTACAATTGTCAGTTGAGTGTTTTTGAGTTATTAAATCCTACCATTTGTTTCGTCTTCAGTGCGTCTGATAGGCATGATGAGTTTCCAAGAGTTGGGATTCTGTCTGAGTGCAATCAAAACTTATCACAGGTGAGATCACAGATCGTTATATTATGTGTACAGGTTCAGCTGAGCACTGTGATTTTGTGAGAAATGTTATACTGAAATGAAATAATTCATTTTAGCATATGAATTATGAATGTAATTGTTTCCATACCGATTTACACACTGCGTTTGTCCTGTTATACTTAGGACTCGTCCATTTCTACGAGGACCTGCAGTTCCCAAACCCCTCATGAACAATCCACTGATTCAAGTACAAGCTCATCAAATCAGCGCGCCTCCTTGGAAAAGGATGTAAGATCTCATGTTGGTTTCAATTCTTTTTTCCAAAAGTGATGGGTTTCTACTGGTGCTTCTGAGTCTTTCTTTCCGGGTCTTGTACTCGGGCTTCTGCTTAAATTGTTGTTTACTCCAGAGTAGTGAGCGTTATGGCTAATGCAAGGATGACAGTGGAGCTAATGGTGCTTTATAAGTACCTTATCTTATCAGTGATGTATACTAGTATATAGTATTGGAAACCTTTTTTATAATGTAATGTTGTTTGGAATTGCAGATACAGGTCCTTCAGTACCGGCTCCAGCAGGAAAAATCTATGCGGATGATGCTTGAGAAAGCCATTGGCCGGACTTCTAGTACATTATCACCAGGTCATAGGCACGTTGCTTCTCAGGTAACTCGAGATTTCGCAACTTTTTGGCTAATTAGGGAATTCTGCATTGCGAAGTTATCCTAGGCTCCAGTTTGTTCTGCTGTCCACTAGTAGCATACTTGATCTTGGAACTTAAACACTCTTGCTCGATAGAGCCTGTTAGAAATAGCTTAAGTCACTGATGTGAATGGCGTGTGCTTATTCCTTCTCTATAATCTTGTTGGTTCGGACTTGGAATTGAACATTTGGTGTCCTTCCCCTAACTTGTACGTCTTTCTTCAGACAAAAGAGCTGATTAGTGAGATCGAGTTACTTGAAGAAGAGGTTGCCAACCGAGAGCAGCGTGTTCTAACTCTTTACAGGAGCATTTTTGAAAAGAGTGTCAGTAGGCCACCTTCTGAGCAAAGTTCTGGCATGACTTCTCCTGTTCATGCTAAAACCAAAACAAGAAAACACCCAAGTATAATTTCAAGTGCATTTTGTTCCTCCAAGAACTTCACTTTTCGAGGCTTCGCTTTGAAAAGCGCTTCTGAGAATAGAGACAGCAGGATCAGGAATGATGCACCTTGCAGAGCAACGATTGACATCCATCACAAGAAGTCTTCTTCCTCAGTAACCAATTCTTCCTCAGTAACCAAGGTATTGTATATTTGTATTATACCACAACTGCTTCTTTCACTTCAAAGCATTTGGTATGTGATTTCTATCTTGTCATGATAATGAAATGATGATATTCTGATTATTAGTGCAAGAATTCTAAATAATAACTGAAGATACTCCTATGAGTCCCCTCTTTGAAGCAATTTTCTTCTGAGACGTTTTTGAAATTTGGGTTAGATGCTTGAAAGTTGAAAGCTTATAGAAGTTATGAGCAGCTACACCCTTCACATATATAGCAATGTGTGTAATTCTTGCAATAATGGAATCTTGGAAGTTAGGCAAAACTGTATTGTGTCAGATAGTTAATATCGGAAAACAGCCAGGTAAATGTGACGTTCAAGTTTTATGTACAATCACAAGTGTTGCTTTTATTGGACATCAAAAACCGTCCAAAATCCCAAATGAGCCTTGTATTGGGAGTGTTTCTATTGAGGTAGGGAGAGATAGTTTTCAGCATTTTGATCAGGATGGCGAGTAGCTCAAAATTCAGTGCAAATGACACTCCATGAATCCCATACATGAAATTTCGACTCCCTGGGCTCATAGTTAGGTAAGGAGAGGTCCAATCTTTTGAGGTGCCTTCGTCTCCTGCAGTAATATTTGGCAAGAAAGCTAATAGTTGAAGACTCTATTTTTAGCTGTCAAACTCCTCACCTTCCCAAAAAGACCAGTTATAGAAATGAAAATTTTCTGCTGATTGGTTTACATGTTAATAATGTTTCAGCTTGATGGGAAATCACCCTTCAGAGAGAAAACTTCTTCTGCACGGACTTTAAAGGATCATCTGCATCAATGTCCCTGCAAACTGTCTGAGGAAATGGTTAGGTGTATGGCTGCAGTTTACTGCTGGCTTTGTGGAATAGTATCAACAAAAGCAGAAGTTAAACAGCCCTCAAAGTCCAGTCTTAATTTACCCTCTCAGCTTCACGTTCCAGAAAATCGTACGTCCAAGCCCATGGTAGAGATATCCTCAATGCCAACTGACAAGAAACAATCTTCTAAAGCTTCTTATGCAATCAACAGCTACAAGTAAGTTTCCTTAGAATCGAGACTAAGACAACTCACAATAGACAAAATTCTATGTCTATTTGCAACATTCGCATAACCTATTCAACTAATTTGATATCTATTGGGCATCAGCATCACGTGTAGAAATTGTACCTTGTAAAAATCCTTATTTTAGACTACATTCAATATTTCAGAGCCCTTGTCGAGCAACTGGAAAAGGTGGATGTGAGTCAAATGGACACCAACTCACAGATTGCATTTTGGATCAACGTCTACAATTCTCTCATGATGCATGTAAGGATCATTCATTGATCAATGAGCTGATCCTTCAACTTAATTTCCATTTTGTTTTACTGACTCGTTGATCTTTTGTCTTCCGCAGGCATATTTAGCATATGGAATTCCTCATGGCTCTCTGAGAAGATTAGCTCTGTTTCACAAGGTAGTGCACATTTATGATTTCTTTTACTGAGAATGTCATTCTTGTACATGTGATCATGTTTCTAGATCATCATTCGATGGTGAAGAAAGTATAATGCTGCCTTAAATTCAATGCTTTTTCTTGATCATAATTCCATCAAATAGTATGAAGTGAGCTTAGGCAAGAGTTAGACTATATGCAGCTGAATTTCCACGAGTTTTGTGAATATCCCGTATGAAAAGCATTTCTAAAATCTTACGAGTGAGAAGTTGCACAAGGAAAACTTAAGGATCATATTTACCGTTTGATATCCATCCTCTGCTATGAGCTTAATCATAGAAGTACAAGTCTTGCTTCTGGCATTCAACATGAGCTGGTGAATTGATAGCTTTTTCTGTTTAGTGCAGGCAGCTTACAACATTGGTGGTATGGTCATAAGTGCAAATGCCATTGAACACTCGATATTCTGCTTTCATACAACTCGAATTGGAGGGGTAATTTATCCTGCTTATACATTTTAAAGAGGACTAGCTTCAGACTTCTTTCAATTCTTTTTAACGAAGAAATATCTAGGATCAACAAGCAGATCGCAAAAAATGACATGAATGTACTTGGAATGATATCTTGTAGCTTCTTAAGCTAGATTGGAGACTCGCACAAATTTAGCTTAACTTTTTGGTTCTGTTTACAGTGGATTGAAACCATACTATCAACTGCATTCAGAAAGAAATCTGCGGAAGAGAAGCAACTCATCAGTTCAAAACTCAGTCTTCCTGATTCACAGTCTTCTGTCTGCTTTGCATTGTGCACCGGAGCCTCTTCTGATCCCGTGGTAACTACTTGTTTGAACTTTCAAACAGCACCCCTTCTTTAACTGATACGGTGTATTCTGTTAAAAATACAACTTGTTCACTCTCCATCTCTCTGAGCTCTGATTAGTAATGCTGTGAGACAGAGGCCGAACATCTGTCTGAGACACAGCTGTGTTCTTATCAACTGATTTTTTCGAATATAAATGACTGATTTAACAACATTTCCCCAGTGCCTGATTAATGTCTAAAGTTACTTGACTTATTTGCAGCTGAAAGTGTACACAGCTTCCCATGTCAAAGATGAACTAGAACGGGCGAAGAGGGAATTTCTTCAAACCAACATAGTGGTGAAGAAGTCAAAGAAGGTGTTCCTACCAAAGTTGCTCGAAAGATTAGCACGAGAATCGTCCATGGGATCAGACAGCTTGCTTAAGTGGGTTTGTGACAATGTCGATAAAAAGTTCCAGAATTCGATTCAGCGATGTCTAGACGGTAAGAACGGCAAGAAGGCGTCGCAAATCATAGAGTGGTTGCCTCACAGCTCTAAATTCAGATATGCATTCTCACAAGAGCTAGCCACAAAGCCTTGGTGGATTTGAACATTTACAAGATGTCATGTTGCTGATCAAGTCTTTACTTGCCTAGTTTTCCTTGTTTTAACTTGCCACCTTTCTACCTCTCGAATTCTTGACTGTTTCTGTAGATGTGTACAAAATCGTGTAAGGTTATTGTATAGGACAGTAACTGTTCTTAGTTTATGTTAGTCGATCCAAATCGTTTCGGTACTAACAATTTTGTTGTTATTGTGGTGACAAGACTAACCCAACTGTCTACTTGTCATTTTTTTAGGCAATAGTTCTTGAACCCATTAAAAAAAAAAATAAAAAAAAATAAATAAAAATCATGTTGCTAATTTAAGAAACTGAAAAGGTTTCACCAAGTCTGTTGTGGAGCTGCGAAAATTGGGGGTTAAGGAAGACCAAGTCTGGCGGGAAGAGGAGAAAATTATGGGAATGTGAAGAGAGAAAGTAGGATGAGCGGGAAAAATCGTTGAGATGCTGAAACGATGCTCAAGAAGTTGTTTTACCTTTTTTTTTTTTTTTTTTCTTATACATTCTAAGATTTTATTTAGAAAATATCGCACACAACATTTTATTTGTAGGGTATAATTAAGCACACAAATTACAAATCAAATTGAAGTTGTACTATTAGAAACAAAAAAAAAAAAAAAAACACTGTCAAAAAAAGAAAGAGAATATTTAAATTTCGTAATGTAACATTGGCAAAACGAGTTTTGAATTGTACTTGGATAGTCTCACTACGTCAATAGACTCCAATGATTATTACTAGACCATTTGATGGCTAAGGACCCTCTTTCCTAGGGTCAGTTGGGTGCTAGTTGTGGTAAGATTAGAACTTGGGATCTAATCTAACTAGTCAAGGTTGGTAAGTGTTGACCAAAAAAAGGAGTCTCTACGGATTTGTTAGAAAAAAAAATAAAATGTCAAACCCCACGTATATGAAAACTCCACTTGCTTCTACGGATGAATTCAAGTTTGATTCTAATCTCCTCCCCCTACCCCAAAGAAAAGGAAAAAGAAAAAACAAATTAGAAATTGATTGAAATTAGCTTATTTGATCACCAAAAATTGATTATGAGCCATAAATCGTCTAGATCGATAACAATAACAATGATATAAATGAAATGTTACAAGCCTCAAATGTGTTAAAATAAATCAATTGAAATCATTAAATCCATCAATTCATAATCTGTCGTATACATATTAAGTAACACTAATAATTACATATCACCCGTGACGGTAATTTTACTCCATCAACGAACAAAATACATTCACTGAGATTAAATTCAGTAAATTCTTATTAGCCTTTCTATATTCCCAGAGGCCCTAAAACAAACAAAAGAATACACACACACACACACAAAATTATGAGGGGAATAAAAGACACCAAAAAATAAAAATAAGTTTGCATAAATAAATTAAAAAAAAGAAAAAGAAAAAGAAATACGTAACTGCCACAAAGTAACCTCGGATCCACCGAAATTCCTCGGATGACAGTTACTTAGCCAAGTCTCCACTACTCTCAACACTGGCAGTTTAAAGCAGTTACTCTTTCTTACTTTGTATCTTCTTCTTTACTCCTCTCTCTCACTCTGGTCTTTCCTCAGTCTCTCTTCTCTCTCACACAATCACACAAATACTTACATTACTCCCATTTCCTTCTCTCTCACAATCCCCTCTTTTTCCTCAGCTTTCCCACTCAACTAATTTAACCCACATTACCACTCTTACTACTAATCATACTTTTACCAATGGCATTACTTGATTATTCTAATCTTAATCTTAATTACTTCTCTAACAACCAAATCACCAACCCTTTTTATCACTTTGATAATTATGATTATGATAATTATAATTATGATTATGGTAATGGTGATTGTTTTCCCACTGAAGCTGAGCTCCTCTGCATTGATCCTCTCCCTCCTTCTCTTTTCGATTTCGACTTCGACGCTTCGCTTTTCGACCCTCCACCTCCTCCTCCTCCTCAGCCTGATCATCATCATCATCATCTTCATCTTCAGCATTACCAGCCTGATTATCTCGATTACGAGTTGATCGTACCTGAAAATTTGGAGTACTACTACTACCCATCAACTCCCCTGCACCTCACTACAGAGGATCATAACAATAACTACCTTCTTGAAGAAGCTTCTTTTTCTTCAGGTGATTTCTTCCCTTTTCCGAAGAAACAGAAGCTCTCTGTCCCTCAATTTAATCCGTTTTCCTCTGAAATTTACGGTGTTTCGCAATGTGGGGCTGTCGAAAACTACTCCAACTATCAAAATGTTGGTGGGGTTGTTGGTGAGTTTGACGGTGGTTGTGGTGGTGGTGGGAAGGTGAAGAGTAAGGAGGTTACGGCGCAGAGTAGGGCGGCGAGGGAGCGGAGGAAGAAGATAGCGGAGAAGACACAGGAGTTAGGGAAGCTTGTACCAGGTGGTACTAAGATGAACACTGCTGAGATGTTTCAAGCTGCTTATAACTATGTCCTCTTCTTGCAAGCTCAGTTGCGTGTTCTTGACCCTATCAAAACCTTACCTGAGGTACTTGATTATTTCTTGTTTTAATCTCAATTTTTGGTTAGTCTAGTTTCTCGAAATGATCGATTTGATCGTATATCGTTTAATTTACTCGACAACATTGTGTAGGTAGAGTTGTGTTTAAAAGTATTATTACGTCTTTAACAATTGACATTAGATTTGTTTGTGTCATATGATTACGTCTAATTTCTTGTATGAAAGGACAAAAGACGTTATACGGTCACACTATAAGTTTAGTCATATGCAAGTCAGCTGTTTTGGATGTTTTTCTGTTGTAATGGCTAATTAATGACATTGGATTATTGAGGTGATTAGTTAATGGTGACATTGTTATTGTTTAATTTTTAGGAGTTTTGGTAGTTATTGGACAAAGGCTACTTATGGCATAAATTAGAAGCAGTTATCACTAAAACTGTAGGGGTAAAATAGACTAATTGAATGCTACTACCACTAATTGTGGAACTTAACTGTAGACCTAATTACTAGGGAAGTTGTTACAATTAGCAAACCCTAACTAATAGAAATCTAAGTGTACCCTATAAAAATAAGAAGTGCACCATTCACTACCTAGCTAATAAGTAGAAACCCTAGTATCACACCACTTATTCCGATTTCTTTAACCTGAATTTAATAAAAATGTTACTTGTAATGTTTATTGACCTCGAAACATTTGATTGATGATTTACAGGAGAGTGAAAACGAGGTGAATTTAAACAATCTTCCGATTTTGGGATCACAATTAGTTCAAGAGAAGCTATTTGCAAAGGAGAAATGCTTGGTTCCCAAGGATTTGCTACCCAAGTTGAAAAAGCAATTGGATTCGGAAACAGACCCTTTTGTTTCGAAGCAAATCGATGAGCTCCTGGCTTAATTAACCAATTTTCATGATTTATAATTAGCTTGATTCATTAGAATGCAATTACATCTAACAACATGACTAGTACAGTTGCTAATTGTAGTTGCTTCTTACAACTTTAGCTTAGTTTCTGATTCTAATTTTTGTTTGTGTTTTTTCATTGATTTAATTTCCTTATGTTGGCTAGGAATTTTCTTTTCGGACTCAAATTGTTGATGTACTCCGTATATGTTAACTATTTAACATATTCATTTATTTTATGAATGAATAATTGATTTTATAGAGTTCAAAATCATTGTTATCAACGGCGCCATGTTCCTTAGTTTCTTACTCCAATTTGAATGTGTTTACTCATTCGAGTGCTAGTAACTCCCTATATTGTAAGCTTCTCAAAAAAGATTAGATGATAGAATAAGCTTGATCATTTTTCTACAAACGAGCATCAATGACACATGTGAAGGAATATGAGGATTCAAACTCGAAAATCACAAGTCGGAACCCACAATTCCAGTTTCAATTGCTAAACGTAACCTAAATAATACTAGCGTAACCTATTTTTTCCATTTTTTTTTCCAATCTTACCCTTAATGATATCCCTCCCTACAACTTCTCACAGTTAACATATATAGACCATTTTAGGGGGTGTTGGTCGACCGCCACAAAGACTTGCATTGGTTGGCGCTAGTTCCCAAAATTAGCACCGATTAAAGTGGCTAATTAAATTCATCAGATGGTTTTCTAAGTATTCCCTGTGATTTTACGGCTAATTAAATTCGATCTTGGTTTAGTGTTAGGCTTAGGATTCTGGTAACCTGTTGTAATATACTAGTTTATATCATGTGTTATCTTCTTTGTAAAGCTTGTATTGTACTCTAGCTTTAGCTTTGCAAAGCCTGTTGTTGTATGTAATAGGCTGGTTTTATGTGAGTTCCCATAACCACTCTTTCTCGAAGCTTTCATGGGTCCATGGCAACACAAAAGCAAGTGTATTTTCCTGCAAAATCACAAAAAAATCAAGTAGTGTCAGCTTGAATGGCTATAATAAAATGCTGCTATGCAGATCCAAGCTACGTCTTCCTGACTCTCTGATTGTTCAGGGTTGACAACCCTATTGTATCGTAATATCAAATTCACACAAAAATCCCCAAATTAAGCCCATAATATTATTCATCTCTTCATCTCTCTAAACCCAGAAATTCTCCAAATTGATCAAATCCCCAATTACAGAATCTATCTTCATCCTTCCATAACCCACTAAACCAAATTCATCCCATTATTTTTCTTTACATTCTTAGAAAATCCAGAATTTCATTTTTATAAACCCAGAAAACTCATCCCTTCATCCTTTCATCTCCGCTTCTTCATTCTTATTAACCCAGAAAAAAAATCCCCAAACTCATCTTTAATTCCTGCAACATGACTAAGCTGACCCATTAAAGATCAAAACTTTCACCCATTTCGTATCAATCAAATCAAGACAAAGGACGCTACCAGGTTATAACCTAAAAGCCCACCAAATCAATCAACCCCAAACAATTGAAAAACAAAAAACTCAATCTTTAACTAATTACACAATTTATAAACCCAATAAAAAGAACCAATCTTTAACTAATTACACAATTAAATCAAAAGAATTAATCAAACGCCAGCCATTGATGATCTTCCCTTCACTGCTGATCTATGCCAGCCATTGATGATGGATGGGTATGAAGAGATGATGATGGAGCAGCCTCCTTCCCTTCACTCATGACCTAAGCCATGGTAGAGAAGACGCTCTGTTTCTTTCTAACGGTGGGAAGATATTCTGTTTGGGGTATTTGTGTTATTTTAGGAAAAGTGGGGATATATTGGGTATTTTATCAGGTTATGTTAGTAAAAAAAAGTTGTGTTTAATAATCATGTTTTTAAACCGTGGCTCTGATACCACTTGTTGTGGACTGCCACACCACCGGCTACACAATTAGTATGATATTGTCCGGTTTGGGCCGGGAGACAAGCCTACACGGTTTTTAAACACGGATATCTTTTCAACCCAAAAGGCTTCATACTATTTAAGGTGGAGGTGGAACTTATATACAAGGATTCTAATCCTTGTTTTTTCAATGTGGGACTTGTTGTGGACTGCCAAACCACCGGCTCCACAATTAGTATGATATTGTCCGCTTTGGGTCCGGCTACCAGCCCGCACAGTTTTTTCAACAGGGTATCTTTTCAATCCAAAATGCCTCATACTATTAGTGTGGAGGTGGAACTTATATACAAGGATTCTACTCCTTATTTTTTCGATGTGGGACTTGGGTTGACACCCTAACAATCCTCCCCTCAAACCAAGGCCCAATTCATGGCCAGACCTCCTTCCGTTTTATTATACGGAGACACACAGTCACGAGGTGTTACCGAGGTGGGATGCCCACAAACGCCAGAGTCCACTTGCTTGCCACACAGGTCCTTTGAAAACCGTGGCTCTGATACCACCTGTTGTGGACTGCCAAACCACCGGCTCCACAATTAGTATGATATTGTCCGCTTTGGGCCGGTGACAAGCCCGCACGGTTTTTTCAACACGAGTATCTTTTCAACCCAAAAGGCCTCATACTAATTAACGTGGAGGTGGAACTTATATACAAGAATTCTAGTCCTTGTTTCTTCAATGTGGGAATTGGGTTGACACCCCAACAAGCTCATCATTGACCAACCACCATCCTCTCTCCACCCTCACATAGTCACGTCCAGTCTTTCTATCTTTTCCGAGCGTTGGTGGTTAGTAATTCGTCCTCTTGGCTGACTTGTGGGCATTGGACCAGTGGTGGCAGTGTCATACTATTGGCGGGGCAATTTATGACTTGGGGGGGGGGGGGCAGGTGGTGCGTGGGGAGGAGAAGGGGGGAGGTCGTTGTTTATGAATTCAATTCCAAGGTTACCCAACCAATTTTGGAATTGGAATTGGAATTCAGATTTTAGATTTCAATTACAGAAAACGAAATGAATTACACGTTCCCAAACGCTATCTTACTTAAAAGGCAATCGTCTTCTTCTATTTTTTTTCTTTTTCTTCGGTGATGATCGAATAGTTTTTGACTTTTTGCTTTCATAGAGGTAAAACTAAAAGAACGTAAAATAACAGTAGAATATCTCCCACTCTCTCACTCACCGGCTCACCGCACCGGCCGACCGTCGACGTAAGTGTAGCAACCCAAACCACCGCACCGAGGCGGCGGTTTGTAGCGTCATTACATTTTTACTTGATATAGTAAAATTATTATGTTTCAATGTTAGTGTCTTCCTTTTTGGGGAAATTTGGTTTATTGTTGTTTGTATAGTTGCAAAATTCCGTATGTTGATTGTTGATAATTGTTGTTGTTGGGGCTTATGTTACGTTTTGGGGTTGCGGCTCTTTGAATTCGGCTAGGTTCAATTACTTGCGGGTGCTGGAATCATATCTTACTATTTTGTTATTTAATTTTGGTTTCTTTTAAACCACAAAAACCCTATTTCTTCTTCATTTCTGCCTGAACTAACAATCAATGTTCACATCAGTTAGTTATTGTTTGCCATAGAAAATTCGCTGTGATCTGCTTTGGCATAATTGGCAATTACATTCTGATATCGAAGATTTTCGTATTGTCACATGTTGTATAAGCTATTTAGCCTACTATCTGGTGGAAATTTCATGATTATTGACATGGTGAAAGTTTATTTGTGACTTTGGATTTCCAGCATTTGAAAGACATCAATTGGACGTGGGCGATGGAAAAGGTAATTCCAATTCAGACCTCCAGAGCATGCTTCTCATAATCCTATGTGCTTATATATAATGTACTGATAATGTACTTGGACACATTAGCTTACTTATAAATTAAGTACTCATTTATAGCTGCAGAAGCCTGACAAAGAATTGAGAAAGATCATTCGTTTTGACAAGGACCGTGAATTTGTCTCCTTACTGAAAAGCCATCTGCCAGAAGATTATGTAGGGACTTCACTCAACTTATCTTCTCCCGAACTATGGAAGTTAATTTGCTCGCATCAGGCGGTCAAGTGTGCTGCAGTAATTCTTAAACCAGGATCTGGATATTTTTTTAACCCTGATATGCCACTGGGAGATGGAGTGTTTCCCCTGAATCTTGCTGCTGAAAGTCTATGCTACAGCGTCACAGAACTGCTTTTACAAAGTGGGGCTCCACCCGATCTGTGTAGTGATGATGATCTTGCCAAGCATCCTCTTATCTTAGCACTCGACGCAATAAGGTACATGCTTATCCCGTTATTGAATCTCTGTGCTGTCTCATCATCTTGTATAATATACTATACAAATGAAAAATCTGATCTTGTTTTTTTATTTTTTATTTTTTTTATTGTTTTATGTGTGCAGCCACAATTCAGTATTCTCTGATTGGACCGAAAAATAATCCATTTTCAAGTTGTTTTACATCCTTTCAATATCAGAACTGGTGAGGTTGCGATTTAGAGTCATTTTCTTATAATAACTGCTGGAACAGCTAAAACAAATCAGTTCATGATTTCGATGTACTGATATAGTGATATGCTCGACAGTTGGAT
>JBBYHQ010317655.1:0-16176 GCA_038382645.1 Spergularia azorica | reverse complement strand
TTCCTCCAGCCACCTCATCTGAGCTTGAAACCTCAGGGAATGGTGTTACACAGGTTTCCATTTTCTTATACCTGCATCATGCATATTTTAAGTTCAAACAATTAATTATGGAAGTGGGCCACAAGGATCTTAGAACATTCAAATATAAAAACATCACGGTTTGGCCAAACATCAGAGGAGCATACTTTATAAAGTGAATTAACGATGCATGCGTTGAGGACTCTTAAGATACATAGCAAACCATTTGCTATACGCCTATACTATAGAGACAACTTTTATGACTAGCTTTGAATTAACTCAAAACAAAAGGGTCAACCAGCAATGAGTCGTTTTCCTGTCCCTCCAAGGAAAAAGTGAGCTATATAGAGTAGAGCTCGACAGCACAATCTTTTAACCCATTTTTCTTTCGTAGGTGCTGAGTGTATCATCTTACATTGTTACAATATGTATAACAAAGGTCTAATGAAGTAATGAGCCGTTCAAAATCAAGTCAACCAGGAAACACATCGTTGCAATTTGAAATAACAGAAACATAACAACTAACCAGACATCATCAGAATCTTGTACTTCACAGACGTTTGTTGGCTTTTTCTTGCAAGATTCAGAATTCTCCATTTTCCTAAATATAGCGATGTCTCCATTCTCATACTTCTTCTCCCAGCAAAGACTTTCAGCCAACTCTTCAATTTTTCTCTGCTCTGCCCGGCAGTCATCCTTTGTCCGTTTCCAAACTTTATAGTATGTCTTCCAGTTAATTGGTGGGCCAGACAAAACCCAGTATCCACCAGGTCTCAGAACACGATCTACTTCCATGAGATACTTTCCATCTGCAAGCAAACCTCAAATTAGAATGATCTGTTAAGGTCTAAAATCATTGACTGGGCCTCAATATTCAACTTAGGCTCCCCAAAGACCCCAGTGACTTAGAATGTATATAGCCTTTGGGGTCTTTGAATTCTTAACGAGTTAGCCTCAACCTTTAAAAATGCTCACTAGTCCATCAAAGCCAATAATTTGCAAGAGCCTCAAATTATGACTGCCTAGCTTCTAAGTGAGAGTGTGAGACAGATTAAATAACAAGCAGCAGCAGATAAATGTTTACCATTTGATGCCCATGGGATTAGGCATCTAGAGCATTGAGCCATATCAAAGGCTCTCGAGGGATATGCAAGATGCATGCTCCCAAGTACACCAATGACAGCTGGCACTCCTCTCTCCAAGGCAAATTGCACTTGTGCTTCATGATTATCACGTGGGGCAAATGACATGGCCAAAACATTTCTCTTCAACATGTATGCACCCCAGCTAGCAACCTGTGAAATGATAGAAATATTGAATTATCCAACCTAGGTAAATGAGGTACAGGATTAACCGACTAAATAGTGCATTTCTAGCGCCAGCTTCCTCTAAAAAAAGAAGGGGATAGGAAAAATAGTTCTGTTGCACCAACAGAGTTCAATTTGTAAAAAGTATTGATTTTATGAGGTAAAGAAATCTGCACAGGAAAAGGGAATACAGAAAAGATCGGGTCTTCACAGTGGGAAGAAAGATAACATACCCCACAACCAGTGTCTATAGCTGTTCTAATTGTCCCATCTGCAATTGGAATCACAGTGGCAAGCTCATCGATATATGCATCAGCACCTTGAGGAAACATTGTACCACCACCTGGAAATTTGAATACGTTGCCTTGATATTCTACCCAATGCTGGCCAGCCTTCTCAACAGTTAGATGTTTGTAAGGAACATTGGCATAGTATGCATAATCCCGACTCTTTGGCCAAGGGAATGGAGTTGTATATCCTTCGGGTGCTGGAATAAGACACCGCAACTTTTCTTCTAGTGGAGGGCAATGTCTCTCTCTGTAGATCATTTCTTCTCTCGGAAATTTCATAGCCCGGTCCTGTTCTTGGCAAGGTGTATAATCTTTGAATTTTACATCACATGGCTCATACTTCTTAATTATCACCTCAGAAGATTCAAAACTCCCAACAAATTTGTGATGAGGCTCAAAATCCAAATCAGAGTGATCTAACTTCTCCGTGCTCTCGCTGCATAGTGGCAAACTGGATGATACCTTCATGGCTATACTATCTCCCTTTCCAAACCCACTCTTCTGCCAAGCTCCAAGTAAGTAACAGAAACAGCAAAGTCCAAGCACAATAAATATCGACATTGAGCCACGGGCTCTCCCACCATGTTTAGGGCTCATGATGGTGAGCTGAAATCTTGTCTGCTACACCCTAATTGACCCACTTGGTTGTTTATCTGCTTTTAAGGAACAGACATCAGCAGAAATCACAGGCACTAGCGTAACACGAGTTACTTCTCATATTGTTTTTCTTTGGCATATATCAACTACTTTCTAAGATCTGAATTCAATGCTTGTTACCAAATCAAACTTAAAACAAATTGTAAAATAATGCTACCAAGTACCAACCAGCTATTATGAATTCCCAATTTACATACAATTCTTTAACAAGGCTGTACTGACTACTGACCATACATAGTATATACATTCGACCTTAACACCCACACAACAACAAAGGCAAGTTTGGCTACCGATATTATGAACATCACAAAAGTATGACAGCATAAAGAATGTACATATATAAAAGTCTAATCAATTCATAAGCTAGGCCAGATTCAAGGAACAAGAGAATAAGAGAGCAACCAACTATTAATCGATCTTATGTTCATCGGTCACAAGGGAAAATCGTACCAAAGCTGTAAAACCATTCTATAAGCAAATATAACAGAGATAGTCAGAGAGCCAAAGGACACCCAAAAGTGGACAGTATGAATCAAACATGTTACAATGTCTCTTGCATACGAAGATCCTAGGCACGAGGGAGACAAGTATTCAAACTTTCGGGGCAAGTTTCCGATTTAAACCTTAATATTTCACCCTAAACCTTAAATCCTCACACCATCTCACTGCAGCACTATCTTCCCCAAAGTTCTTGAAGACATACACATACATGTTGGTAAATCAAGTGTCGGCAACCGACAGGATACCACAAATGATCATAAAGATGACATTTTTTCACACCAAGTTGAAAACTTTCACCCATAAACCACAATCACAATAACAATTCTTTACCCCAATTACAACAAATTTAGGTTAAAATCAATATTACAGGAGAAGTTTCATGCAACAACAAATCTAACCCACTTCCAAAACCCACAAAATCATTCACGCACACAACACAAACAAACCAAAGATCACAAAATTACCAAATTGGGCAGATACAAAAACCAACAAATCACATTAAACAGATAAATGGGTAACAAAATAACCCAGAAAAGATTCAAGATTTAGAAAGATTACCTGAAAAAGTTGAGATCTTTGAATGTGATTGAGCCAGATCTTAAAGCGGAAATGTGGGGAAAAGAGAAAGAATTGAAAGAATGATGAGAGTGATAGTGGAAGTGATGAGTGTGATGAGTGTGGAAGTGTGATGAAGAAGATTAAGAAGAAGATGGAATCTAGCTAGTATTAAGTGTTAGTGGTTTGCTAGGACTGTGACATTTTTTAACAGTTTTTTTCCTTCCAACAAAAAATAAAAATTTAAAAGTTCGGTACTTTTTTGCCGGTGCTATTTCTTTACTAATTTTCGCCATTCTTTGTCGCTGAATTTCGCCTTAATAAATGATGCTCACTTGCTAAGTTAGCATGATCTACATTTATGGTTTTAGATCGAGTTGATTAGTCATCTAGCTTCTTATCAATTTATCATACGGAGTAGTAAAGTTTTGTTAGATTTGGATTGTAAAAAACGCTACGAGTAAGTGAAACGTTACTTGCAACTCAAACAACTACATTTACGGAACATACTCTAAAAACAGAATTGACTGTTCAAAATATGATTAAAATAGCTTGTGAACGAGGTAGACTAACTCTGGAGTATCCATCTGATGATTTTAGCTAGTCAACGACAAAATCAATTCATTTCACATACACGAAATTACTCAATGCAAATATAATAAGACTGTATAGTTTTCCCTTCAAAAAAAAAAAAAAAAAGACTATGTATAGTTTGCTAAAACTACTACTGCTCTAACTAGTTAGCATCTCTAAATCAATAACCTTCACGTTAAAGGTTGTCAAATGGTAAACCGTTCTCACCACTTTATTGCTTAAACATTTATTTTCAAAATTGTGCGTACGAACGCATCTCGTTCCTAATCTAAACAAGAAAAAAAGGTGGTTGCTCTCACTTGCTCAACTAGTGTTAAATTAATAAGTATTAATGAAATCTTAAGTCACCAAAATGATAGATTTGGATGACCTGAAAATAGCATAGATCTTGCATACAATCATCAGGAGTAGATCAATCATAATCAGGCAAGCAGTCAACTCCATTATTAAGTTCATGTAACAAAAATTAGTCTCAATTAGATTACAATCATATAATTATAATACATACTCCTACAAATTTAGTACTCCGTACATAGATATTCGACGAAAAATCTTTGACGATCCAAGAAAAATGAAATTATAAAGAAATGGACAGTCATGTGAGCTGAGCTGTAAGATCTTATACATATTATATGGGTCTGGGACCCTGTGGGGAAGGTGATATGGACCTTCTTAAAATAGTAATTACTCCGTATAATAGATTTAGGTCTTACTCCATATAGATCATTTATGTTTCTTCTTGTCGGCAACACCTCAAAACAAAACGAGTTGAAATTTTTGCCAGTAATACCGTTCTTTGTTTGGGATGATTATAATTGAGGATTTTGACGAGACTTGTCAAATCTTTAATCGTTTCGCGTTTTCAGGCCGAAAATGATGATATAGCGTAATTTTTCAAAATACTCGTTCCGTGCTTCTAATATAGGAATGTGGGAAAATTTTAAACGAGACATTTACAATCTAATATCGCGAAAGGGAATAAGAATAGTTACTACAGTACTACTATCATAACTGTTGACATAGGAATCCCTGTAATGAAATGCAGACTATGCAGTCGATGAGTCGAATGAAAACTGCAGAAAGAAAGGGGATACCTCAACAAAAACCGTAAATCGGATTAGAGGGATAGCTTCGAAGCCCTCAGCGACAGGAGTTGGTATTGATAGGAGGGGAAAATGGGAATGACAATTGAGTACAAAAGTACAGAACTGAGAACACCATGAGATTCAACCCACAAAAGGACTTTCCAGTCTGCAAGTACAATAGATGCACTATGCCTGCTAGCGACTAAAAGCAACGCGAAAGCTTCATCTCTATCACCATTCTACACCAATCACCTAGGCTATTAATCCTGTCTGGTATGCTCCTAGAAACGGCATCCATATTAGGTCATCCTTAAGCATTTACGACTTTTACAGTCTCGACAAAATGAATTCTTTCTGTCCAAGTTTCACATCCTCCTACTTCCTGAAATGTTTTCTCCCCCAACCAGATTGCATTTACAGCTCAGGCTGCTCTGCCTGGCCAATACCAGATAGTAATACTTCCGAATCTGTCACATCATGTGCTGGCTCTCCCGGCCCAATCTTGGAATCTGAGTTTACTGTATCAAGATGCTCAGAGGCTTGCGTGTTCATCATAGGGGTAATGTTACCAACACCATGATCCTGGTTCTCTGGATCTGCATTGTTCGTATCTGTCATCACAGGAACTTCCCTTCCCTGATCAGCCCCATAGTCTGAGAGCACTGCATCCCACTGGGTGGAGATAGCCGCATTTATCATAGGCATAATACTGGCAGAACCGTTGTAACTATCTGCATCAGTTAATGACTCTACAGAGGCTCCTAAATCAGTCTTAACATCCCCTTGTTGATGATTAGTCAATTGACAGGCATCAGCACAAACCACAACAATAGGAACTGCATCGCCTTTTCCAGTAGATGGTTCTCCATTAAGTTCAAGTACATCTGCACACCCAGTAACATGAGACACACTTTCTAAACAGTGAGGACTTTGTCGACTATCAGCTACTTGGACATTAGAGAAATCCTCATGAGAATTCTGATCTCCAATTGGAGTGGCTACTTCGACACCAGTGAAATCCTCATGAGAATTCTGATCTGCAACTGGGGTGGCTACTTGGACACCAGTGAAATCCTCCTGAGAATTCTGATCTGCAACTGGAGTGGCTACTTGGACACCAGTGAAATCCTCATGAGAATTCTGATCTACAACTGGAGTGGCTTCCTGAACATCAGTGAAATTCTCGTGAGAATTCTGATCTGCAACTGGAGTGGCTTCCTGGACATTAGTGAAATCCTCGTGAGAATTCTGATCTGCAACTGGAGTGGCTGTATTATTGTTAACAGAGTTAGACACGTCATCAGGGCCCGAATTCATATCCTTCTGAGTCTTATTTCTAATTCGAGGCTTCTTTGGCTTCTTAGGGCTTGCAGTCTCCCCTTGGTAAGGAGCAGTATCTGGCACCTTCCGTTTGGATGGCACAACTGTATAGATAGATTTGCCGTCAAACTGATCTTCAACATCCCCACTCATTTGAATTGCAAGCAATGCAGTCCTTGCG
This sequence comes from Spergularia azorica, assembly GCA_038382645.1. Lineage (NCBI taxonomy): Eukaryota > Viridiplantae > Streptophyta > Magnoliopsida > Caryophyllales > Caryophyllaceae > Spergularia > Spergularia azorica. Next base: position 9,668 of record JBBYHQ010317655.1, on the reverse strand, counting down.
GCTTTAATCTCAGCTTCTTTTTTGGTTCTTGCTGCAGCCCCAATGTACTGAATTCCCCCTATCTCAACAGTGCATGTATAGACCCCTGTTCTACAAGACCTATCATCCTTTTGGCATATGTAATTTGGAATGGCATAATTCATCTTCTGTGCATACTCTTGAAGTAAATTCTTGCATAAACCAGTTTCATGCTGCCAAAAATAAGTAACTAGTCAGACAGATGTATGGGTCCATGTGCAAAGCTTACTGAACTGAAACTTGAAGATAAAGGTAACAGCCAACAGCTTTATAAACATCAACAACAACAATAACAACAGAATCACCCCCAGTGCCTCAAAAGCTCCCGCCTTCTGGCAAAGTGAGGGGAGGTCGGATGTACACAAGCCTTACTCCTATGTTGAAAACATATAGACACTGCTCACGGATGACCCATAATGAAAATGACATTGAACATTGCACCGAGTGACTGCTACGTCAATATACAAGATTGGCAAAACCGCAGACGTTTCGAGAGCCATTTTCCTATATTCCATTATATTCCAAAACCAAAGAATAGTGAGTCTTTGGCTGCATTGGAAAAGGAAATCTATAAACAATATGCTCAAACCAGAAAAATCAGCAAGAGATATGGTGCATCAGGGATGTAAACATTGCCTACCAAAAAAGGGGGAGAAGATGAAAGCGGCGATGATGAGAACTGAAAAACTGAATATAGTTCTATTAGCTTCATAGTGAAATGGGTAACGATGTACCATATTTGGTTAGGGGTCCGTTACAAACAACCTCTCTATTACATGAGGGGGAAGACTGCATACTCCAATTATCTTTAATATCAGGGACAGATGTAAACGCTTTCAGTTAATAATGATGACAATCCACCAGGGACAGTCAGACAGATGTCCGAGCATCTTTGATGCCAAATGATTATGGTTGCCAAGAGACTCAAACATCCAGAGTCAAGGGCAGCAATTAAACTAAATTATGCTTTAGCCTTTAAACCAAACAAGGAGAATGGATAAAACCTAGGGACAATCACCTGTAGACTAATAGTCTAAACTTCCTTCTTAGTTTCGATAAGAGTCATTACAGTAAACCACGCAGGTGACCACCCATATACATAACACAACAAGGAGCTGAGACTATTATAGAAACAGACAAGAGAGCGGTGCAAATACGCAAAAGGAGATCACAATTATGCTCTCAAGCATCTTCAACTTCCAGAAATGGTTGGACACAAGAGTATGTATTGCGTTTCTATTTCTCAAATTTCCCTCCTTTACTTTCTATCCGTCCCTCTTTTCATATCGCTTACTCCTTTTTTCATTTTTTGTCGCAACAAAACCTTACAGATGTTCATGTCAGAGAGACGGCAATTCTTGCCAGACGAAGGGACTGATATTAATGTTGCTGTAAAACACTAGCCAACAAAGATGGAAAACCAAAACCTTTTGGTGAATTAAAGATCGACTGCCAAAGATGGTCAAAGGCTTGCCAGTGAAGTGAACCATGTGTATATCAGTGTTAGGACTAATTATTATCAACATAAGACTAAGATGCCACGTTTAATAGTTAAGGAAAGTATATAGCTCACATACCACAGGCATAGAAATAGTTTCTCTCTTTTCACCAAACGAAGACAAGTCCTTCAATGCAATTTCAGCTGCTGATTGTTCTGCTGCCTTGCGATTGCGAAACCCAGTGAGCGAGTCATATCTATTACCACCCACTATCACAGTTGACCTGAAGTAAGCTTCGTGTGAAGGGCCTTCTCTAATTGTCTCGTAGGTTGGCGTAGAAATCCCAACTTTTTGAGCATATTCTTGTAGTCGACTCTTGAATACATAACAATTCGATACACCTACTCAAGCCACATAGAAAACATCCAAGGTCATTGTCACATCAAAATCTCTTATACAATGTTCCAAAGACGTCATTGACAAGGGTATTTGTCACACTCCGCAATTATCGTTTTCCATAGGGCTCGGAAAATGTATGCAAAATTCGCTAACTCGGGTTATTCAGCATCATTAACAAGGGTTAGGATTAACAATTAACAGAGGGATACAGTAACACTAGGCAGCTTAGCTAAGTGAAAGACGGTTTTTACAACCCGAAAATCATTAACGAAACAGCCCAAATTCAAACTCGGACCGAAATCTAGTGCATAGCTCCAAAGAGAACACAAGGCATACCCCCATATAAAACACATAAAAAACCATTGAATAACAAACTGCAGTCTATAAAGATGCACAGATAAACTACCTGCAGAGGGAGCCGGAACCTGCATTGGTGGATTAAAACCCGAACCCGAATCGTGATAGGATTCGAAGCTGCGTGAAGTAGAAGGGAACACAGATGATCCCATTTCCTCCCTACCTGAATTAATTAGTGGAGAACAATTCTTAACAACAATTTTATCCTAAAAAATCGTAACAATAATAATTTCTACGATAATTCATAAAGAAGAATTATACCAACAACAACAATCAGCTAAAGTTACAGTAAATTCCCATAAAAATCAATTAATTACAATCAAAATTACAGTCAAAAGATCGCATCTTTAGTAAAAGGGTAAATAAAAATGAAGGCAGAAAAAGATTAGAGAGGTGAATTACAAACCTGATTGAAGCGTAGGAGAGAGATTAGGCATTACTTTTTGTATGTTGAATTGGGAATTTTTCTGAAGAACCCTAGAATTGGAAGGCTAAAACCCTAATTGTTGCAAATATCATGGAAGCTAGCATTTTGTTCTACTTGTGCACTTCTACTCTTCCTTTTACTTTTTGGGTCTGAATATTGGGAAAAGGGAGAAGGGTCTTTGTCATTTACCTTATTGTTGACACGTGTTAACGGTTTATTACGTGTTTTAACCATGTTAATTTTTAATCTTGAAGAAAAGTAGCAGGAGATCAAATTGAATTAAATTGTGCGTTTGCAATTTTGGTACCTCACATTTAGAATAGTCAAACATGTTACTGAAGAATCGTTTGTGATGTATGATTGGTAATCGAACTAGTATCATCCTTTAAGCGAAATAATTCACGCTTTAATTTTAATTTTTATAGGGTAAAAAGAGGCTTGGTGAAGTATTGAATTAATGTCTATCCAATTGGAGATAGAGTTCAGTATCACTATGCCATCGCTCGATTCTTCATAGAAGCTTACCTAGTTTTTCTAAGTGTAAAATGACTGTTCGTTAAAGCTACAGATGATGTTTGCACCAAACTTTGCATGAGAATTAAATCTTTTGGAGGTTAATGGAACACCTTCTTTTACAGTGGAACCAAACTCCGATCGGGGCAAAGTGCAGCCGATCCCCCTAAGTTGTCGGTTCGGTGTCTGATGGAGTCCTGGAACCATTCCCCTTCTTGCACTGTGCAGCATGAGGGCTGAAGAGTGAAGACCACCCAGATCCCCCCTAATTTGTCAGTTCGGAGTCTGATTGACAGCTTGAGAAGAACCTTCAAAAACCTTGCTATACCGGCTGCCAACATCCTCACGGGCTAACAATTCTGCATTCGTTCATTGAGCTTAAAAAAACATAAATACATTGGTCGCAGGCAAATTTCCTGTCAAAACTTGTCTCGTTTTTCCAATGATAAGATATCGGGAATTCATAGTGTTACACATGTATAATCCTTCTCAATGTACTCCATGTCTATATACTTACAATGAACAGTTAAGATACTACGCCAGGCAGAAAGCACAGTTTTACAATTTACAGACAGGAACCAGTTGAGCAGAAGTTTCAACAACTCTGATGATTTAGAGACCTCTCTCCTACGTCCCTATAGCCATCGGATGATGACAAGCCCTGAGAATTGCATCCTATAGAGTACAGACAGATCACACACTGCCAATAGCCATTTTCCTACTTGCTAGGTTCTCTCAAAAGGTCGGACATGGAAGAAGTGGCCTTTTTGATAAAATTCCCAGCAATTCAGGATCTCTACAAAGAGAGAAGTGTGATCAACGAGACAGCCTCACTCGAGCCACATTATCCACCAAACCATCAGCTCAAGGCATCCATAGTACGGGAAGGAGTCATCACAGTTTAAAATCTTTACCCTGCAAGTAGGTTGTACGTGGAAAATCATCGAACCCCTTCGACTTTACAATGTATGACTAGAAGATAGTGTACTATGACATTTGCCGTAATTCATTATAATCCAGAGCTGAAACATCACATAGATAATCTTGTTAGGAAATTCGATCAATGCAAAGATCACTACCAAGAGGTAAACACTTCCTTTTCTTACCAATTTCCACCGATTGCTGTTTATAGTTGGTGCCCATCTTTTTTCTCCTTGACGAACTCAAAGAACCTTCCACTAGCAAGAAGCAAGGAGTATAAGGAATGAGATAGAGGTTTCATAAACAAAAAGGAACAGCAGGATGAACAGCACAAGATAGCAAAAAAATCAAAAGTAATAGAATTGGAAAGAAAAAAGGGAACAAAAGTATCAACATATTACTAGCAATAAGCAGGACATGTCGCCCCCCCCCCCACCACAAACACAGGCGTTGACTGCTAATGAGAAGCCAGAAGCTGAAACAAATAAAAAACTCATAGGAACAAGAACCTCCTAGCTACCAATTGCAAACTCAAAAAGCAGCTGTTCCAAGAAAATCACCTCTCTTCGTCATTTCAATTATTTTAGTCTTGGGTATCAAACTATCAATTATTTTATGTGATTGCATTGGAATGTAATATCAGCGTTTTTATTCACTATGAGAGAGGTTGATCATTTCACGTTCCACCAACTGTTCTTCGTTCCTACTCTCCAAGGCTTTAACAACACATAAATTGGATGCCTTACATCTCTCGTCCATTCTTGGGTTGCATTTCATTTACTTGTTTCAAGAAGAACTCAGGGGACTTTTCTGGAAACATTTTTATCTCTCCATGCCTGTAAAACTACAATTGGCACTATCCTATTAACTCCATCCTTCCCACCTTAAACTTCTTACTTTCCTTTTTGGTGCATCCCACTTTGAACTTCCTATCTACTTTTGGGATACCATTTCTCTCCAACCCCCAGATAGGTTAATTTCTTATCCACTAGGCCAATCTTCATCCTCGAAAAAAGAAAAAAAGTCTCCTCTCCCCTGTTTTCCTTATTCGTTGTGCACAAACCTTTATGAAGTTTAATCTCGTAAGAAGGAAGTAGCAATTACAGAGATCCTGCACATATTTGAAACTTCAGTGAAGTATGATATCTTCCCACGCGCTGAATCCATTTAACATTCATACATAATAGTGGCGATTGGCACAAGCCTATAAGGTGCAGTTGGTAAGAGCCATAAGTACAGGACCCAGCCATTTTAACTCCTATTTTTCATAACCATATCTTTTTGTCTTCATGAGATGTGTACTGAGCCAAGGCAATTAGAAATTAGTTTTGTCCACCCTCAAATAATCTCAGCAAGTCTTTTATCTAAAGCCTACTCCCGCGCCCAAAAACAAATAGCAATGGCTACTCCTCCAAATTTGCTTGTAAGTTGTGTGGAGCGCCAGGGAAGAAACTGCACCTTGTTGGTATAAACAGTTCTATCAATCTTCTCAAGCATATCCCAAATCTCAGTCATAACCTCGAATATATTAATATCATCCTCACCAAAAACCGCAATGACATTTGTTGTGCCTGGTAATAGTGGCCACTATTAAATAGTGGAATCAAGTCATCAACACCTACCCTTCAACACTCCAAGATGGGCACGGCTGCTTAGGTACCCATTTGTAACACCCTTAAACTAGAGTACTCACTAATAAGTAATGACTACTCTCTAGGCTTTGTAACACACAGCTGAACACATGTTAAAAATTTGCAACAAAGCACTCGACAAGATTAAAATTCTTTCAAGCGAATTCCCAAGGAGGGAAAGTTATTATTTGTTGATACGATTGAAAAAAAGTCATTCCTTATCTCAACTCAATCACAGTGCAGGATATTTTAGCACGGTAATTCATTTTCCTATCTCAAGCAGTAGTACTATATCATGTTTCAAAAGATTCTTTTTCCTCAACAACATCATTGTTACCCAGCGCCTTAAAGGCTCCATCCATAAGGCGGGGAGGTCGGGTGTACGCAAGCCTTACCCCTATTGAATATAGATAGACTGCGCACGGATGACCCAAAATTCGACTGACTATTACTTCACAATATAAGCACACTGTTTTAGGAGCCATTTTGCTTTTTAAGCATTAAATGGCAATCATTTTATGCTTGAGCCAATAAATAGCAATCAATCACCAAGATGTTGATTACCAACTAACTACCAAAAGCCAAATTATTAATACAGATTGCTTGTGTTACCACCTGTTAAAGTAATCTTCCAATCATGTACTCCACTAGCCATTAATTCCAAGTTATGCAAGGCTTTGCCATATCACTACTTCACAGAAACATATTCTAAGTTGAATGTAGATGATAGAATTATCTTTTCCTACCTTGCCATTCCCACACCACCTTTGATTCACCTTTCACAAGCTTTGGATAGCAGTCCAAGCGGGAGTCTGATTCCACCAATTCTTCCACCTATTCAATAAAAGAACAAAAAAAACAATGAAAACAGAATAAAGCTAGGAAAAAGCGAGAGGGGAAAGATAAGTCAGTATGAAATCATAGAACAGCAGAGTGGGTAAACTTGCAGTGAGGTCTAACAGTTTTTTTGACAAGCAAAATAGGATGTCTATCAAACACCACCAAGGGGCCCCCTACATTCGACTCATCAGATTAACATAAAATAGCAAGAATAACAGTTGGAAAACTTGACACAGTTGATGACCTTCAGACGTTAAGGATGATCATCTTGCATGAATGGTTCTAGCAACAATTTGGGCAGTGGAGGGGAGCACGCAGAATCAATAGTACCCTCCAAAATGGGACCGGGACCGGGGGGGGAGGGGTGAAACCAGCTTGTTCAGCAAAACATACAATTTCCAAAAGACAATCACATAACGACCATAACTAGTGATGTCAACGACACCAACATGGTCCAAACATAATTAGAGTCGGCTAACATGAAATATATCATAAGAAACTGTCACCATATGGTCGTTGTCCAATTAGAAAGGTAAAAAAAAGAGGCCAAAAGAAGGGCAGAAAAGAAAAATAAGAGATATAAAAGATAACAAGGAAAAAAAGAGTAAACCAAGCAGAGCTTGAGAAAAATAGGAAGTAAGGTACGAGGAAAGTGAGGGAACCCCTAACATTGAAGTGTCAAAACAAGGGGGAAGGGGGAGAAGAAATGCAGCAAAAATAGTGGATGACAACTCACGTCTAAGCACTGAAGTTTCAAAACTAAATTGCTACAAAATTTCAGCACGAGCGCAAACCTTCATTCTTGAGTAAGTAACAAATATGTACAAGAGAAAAGAGCATACCATCTTCCACAGAAAAGGATTCCGTCTTTCCCTGGTTGTGAGCAGATGATCTCGAAGCCTGGAAGCAATTAACCAGGGTTCTCTGTCACTCTCACTTTTAGACGTCAAAGCATTGTCTTCCAGAATGTCACAGACCTGACATTTTTATCGAAGTGAATCAAGATAAATACTAAATCCATACACGATCAACAATCGACAAGTGGATTTTACATTAACAGTAGAATTGAATTTTGATTGAGAAACTTTAGATGGTATGCTTTCAAATTGAAAAGATTCACCGACCTGGTGGTAAAGATGCTCTGCTCTTTTGGCCCAATACCATCTTCTACGGATTCTTATCAGGATCAAAGTGAATCCTGCAAGCTGCAAATGTCAACTTAGTCAGAATCACTGCGAAAGTCTTCCTAATGTGTTGTTCAAGAGCTTGTGACAAAAAAGTTCAATACCAATGCACAAAAGGCAGTGAGAGCTAGAACATGATTATTTATCCATTGTCGCAAGCGGCATGCCACCGTTTTGTAACTTTCAGCCAAAACCTCAGGGCACTTGAATGCTTAAATCCTGCATGAAATAAGGACAACAAAGATGTTAGCACAAAGACTATGAGGATAACATAATAAAACTGTTTTTTTTTTTCATATTAATGGATCCAATTGTGGCAAACTAAACAAACCCATCATCAGCTGTCCTTGTATCCACTAGTCCTATCATGTCCTCCATTGCTCTTTCTATTGTGTACATGTATTTGGCATCATCAACGGGAGAACCCTGAGGCAATCCATATTCTTCCATCATATTCTTCACATTGTCCTCGGTGACCTATATAACAGCAATAAGTAGAAATTATATGAGATGTGACCTAAACTTGATTCCAGCTCTGTCAAACTGAGAGGAAAATATATATAGGTTGCAGTGGCGAATGAACAAAGTCCGAAGATGTTATAGCAGTGAAGTGACAAACCCAAATTACTCCAGTTCCATCACACATAGAATGCGCATATTCTTTGCACATACGATCTTTTGTCCATTCTGTCTGCACGGATTTGAGGAAAAACTATCAGTACATCAATAAAAGCAACCAAAAGCAACGAAAGCACAAAATTTCAATCGCCTAACAAGGCTGTGCATTGTCATACAAGCTTCCTAGCTGCTTCATAGATATCTCCATCTTCAATGCATAGCTTTCCATACTTCCTGAATCCTTGACTGCACTCCAATCTGCCATCGTAACACCTTCCATTACTTGGACAAGGTTCACATGAATCTGCAAGCATAACAATGTCATTATAGAATTGCTTAACAACAATGTTTCAAAACCTTTTCTTTATTGTGCTGGTGAATGCAGCTTGCTGAAGCAAAATATGTGCATAACATGTTATAAGATGAACACGGGTGACATATCCAGCTCAATTTGACAGTTGACTCAGTTCTGGCACTTTCATTTTTTAGTATATGATAATTAGATGATATAGTTTCAGTGAAGCGATGACTGGACCAAAGACAAGAAACAAGCTAAAGTCAAGTCACAATCATTTCATTCTTCATAGTATAGTAACCATGGGCCATGGTGTTTGAATACTAAATTATCAAGAGAACATCAAGAAAACCCAATGCACACAGAGTTTGCCAATTTAAGTAACCACATGACATTTCAGAGTCGACCATGTCATTTCAGCCTAGAATCCAGTGGCAACATTTGAAGTTAGAAGTAATCGCTTCTGGGTCACCTAATATCTACCTCGAACCGAGCTATTCTTAGATTGACACTTGGCATTACACTAATGGATAAGAAAAAGGGCAGCCCGGTCGCACATTGGCGTCCCCTCAAGACGAGGGTCCCGGGAAGGGTCCCACTACAAAGGTGTATAGAGGGCTAGCCTTGGCATTACACTAATGGATGGAAAAAGAAATTAAATCATGTTAGACAGTGTTTGGGAACCCGGATTTGATTCTCAAATTCAGATTTGGCCCAATTCACATGTTTGGGAAGCCAAGAATTTACAAATCTGAATTTGGCCCAAATCCTCCAGAATTTGTATCAAATGAACCCAAGGCAAAATGAAATGACACCTCAAAAGCCCGGATTTGGAAATCCAGCCCACTCTTTCTCTCATCTCTTCCACTCATTTTCTCTCTCCTCTCTTTCTCTCCCCACCCAAGCAGCCACCACGTCGATGCACGTGCCACCACTATTCAACTTGCCGGCGACACCAGAAGAGGCGCAAGATAGCGGCGGTCGTATCCCCTCCACCCACTCAGTCCTCCATCGCCACCGCCAGCC
>JBBYHQ010317579.1:0-16200 GCA_038382645.1 Spergularia azorica | reverse complement strand
AGAGAGGGAGTGACATATTGTCCAACTACGATCAAGCCATGCAAGCAACACATGAAAGAATTCAAGAAAATAATCAAAGCTGGTTAAATCTGCGTTTACATACGAATGAATGCTCCGTACCTGAGAAACAAGGTTCACCTTCCAGAGCGGTTCCTGCCAAGATTTTCTCATGCAACTTCTGCATGAGGAAATTCTTCAGCTCTCAGGCTCTAGGAGGCCACCAGAACGCACACAAGCGCGAAAGAGGAGCAGCCAGAAGACTTCATTCTCAAAGAATGATGTCGATGATGGATTTGCCAAACAACACACAAATGCACCGATCACTTGGCGTGCACGCACACTCCCTTGTACACAAATCACAAAGGGAAGCATATGCATTTGGTCCAAGATCCAAAACTTTAGATACAGGCCTCAACAATACTTCTTGGAACCCCTTGGTAATAGAAGGCTCCACAAATGTGATGTGGCCAGGAAGTTACCGCTTGGATTCTCAAGTAGCTCAACCACCATCACACCAAATACCACCACCATCATCATCCCCACCACCACTACCAACAGAATCTAACCTAGACCTGAATCTCCGACTTTGAATGATGAGAAAAGACTTCCTTTTTCACAAATCAGATATGATCGAACAACACGAGAAATAGTGATGGTTGGACATCTGTAAATTCAACCTCAGATTCATGGTTGTCAAGAGCAAGTCTCAGTTCAATAACCCATATGCGAAGAAACCTCAAGGTACTACTAGCTCCGAATTGGTCAACCCTGAGGGTTTCAAAGATTCCTTATCTAAGGAGCTCAATTTGCTAAATCTATAGAAGCTTCCATGTATTCAAAGGTTGGTCCCAATAATGTTGGATATCAAGTGTACTGTTGTTGAAATTATTAGCTCATCAAATTATGTATATGAACTCTAAATGTACATTTAGTTCCAATTCTCTTCACCCTTCCATCATCACTAATTTGGTTGTGGAAAATTATATAGGTAATCTGACTCAGAAACAAACCAAAATAAATAAATTAATTAAACGTTCCAGCTGAGGCAGTCAGCCAGTCACTGTCAATTTTGCAGAGATACCATTGTGTACAAGCACAAGTAATATTCTGAGTTTGGAACGTGTTTGAAAATTATAATTCTTCATAAACACCAAGGTTCCTATATACAGTGACAGTGAAGAACCCTGATGTGAAGTCAATACTCTGAAACAATAACCGTCACGGTCATACCCCAATAACCATACTTTAAGGCAGGCAACACAATTCACGCAAGGTGCCTAACCCAGGAATATGTAGGAGAAATTGTCTCAGTAAGTGAGTAGAAGGGTCGTAGACTCGTAGTCCTATAGAACTGCAAACTATACTAAAAAAGCCCTTGTTTTAAGTGAAGTTCTGCGATAACAAAAGGCCAAATGATTATCTGATTATCCTTTCCACGTTTGTTCAGTTGTCATAGAAGGTGCACACCTTTGAAAAGACGCTGAACGAAGTTTTTGAAAGCTAATCTAGAGACTAGAGTAGGTCAACAATCTGAATGAAAGAGACCTAACACTTTCTAGAGAGCGAAAAGAAACATGAAGACAAGTGAACTTATTATTAGAAACTACATGTTAACACCAGAAAAGAGACACGACAAACAACTGCTCCAAGAAATCAACATATGCAATCAGTAGCCAAGTAACTGCTTTCTTCAGCAATGCATCTACAAATTATCACTATGGCTACTTCATGTCTATAGTTCCAACATTAGGATATTTACTCTTAATTGAAGCAAGAAATCAAGTTCTGAGGCATTTAGATCACAAATGCTCTCACAACATTCATCATAAAAAGGATAGCAAAAAAGGGGGTTTCCACCACGATACAGAAAAATTACCTATGGGTGTTTTCTAATAACTGCCAAATTCCTCTCTTATTTATTTCTCAAATTTGTATAATTTAGCTCCCTTATCAAAGGAAAAGAACTGCGATTTTCGACTATCCTGCTTTTCTATGACATGTCATCGTTTCGACTTGGGAGGCCCCAAAGGTAAATCATGTAATCCCAGATAGTCAGGCGTAGCCCTAAACAGGATGATAATAAGGTCATTACTTTGTTCACATAGTTGATCCATGGACCAGAATAGTTTGGCAGTTTTGGCTGGACAGAGAGATATTTTCCTTTCACCAAAATGGGTAGCCGTAGGTTCATTATTAAATCATTTCAAATCAAGTTGAAAGTTGGGATTTTTTGTAATTGTCCTTACTCTTAGGAGGGAAAAGGGGGGAGGGGGTCTGCATACAGGTTACAGATGGTAGAGGAAACTCTTAACCCACGGAAGCCCAGTCGAAGCTCACACGATACGAACATGTCAATACTATTCTGACCTAGAGTAAATAAACTGCATGGAATATATATCTGACACGGAGAATCTGCATGTTGTTGATCCCAATGAACATAAAAGTAAGCATTTGAAAGGATACAGGAAATCGATTTGACACAAGAATTCAGTTCTGATTACTGAAATATAGTGATAAAGAACTATTACAGCCTTACAGGTTGTCAACCAACATAAGCTTTTGTGTTTTATGCATGATAATAGGAAGCCTCTGGCTAATGATGCTTGGATCATTATATGCAGCAGTGTCAGCAGGGTACCCTTTCTGCAGTATGAAAGGAAGATAAATCAATTTCAGAGAAAGAGAGTGGGGGTACTTGTGCACTTCAGAAATCGCCAGCTTAAAGCTTTAGAAGATATCATGAACACATGCTCACATTCCACAGAACAAAAAATGCAGCAGGGAAATAAGTATTGGAGTCAAAGAGGTGAACGAGAAACGTATATACTTACAGAGGCCAAGGCATTAAATGTGCCTTCTCTCCAGCAGCCTTCACGCAGAATAACAGGAAATGAGTGCTCCTCAAAAACACAATGCATACGAGTGTCCCTAAGTCTCATGAGCACGCCATCAACTCTGAGCTGAAGGCAAGAATAGACCAAGGTCAGCGATATAATTTATAGGCTGATTTATTGAAAGGTTGGAGCAGCGTTTTTACATAACAGAAAATTGTTTGTTGATGTCTTCAATTTGACACCTTAAAAATGATACTATACAGCAAGGCGTTAATAGGAAAATTTTATTGAGTGATGAATTCAGGGAATGACATTTCTAACAAAAAAATTAGAGTCTAAACAAGATAACTCACCCAGTATCTCAGAAGAAGAAACCACCCACTTGGCATAACCCTCTGAAAAATCACAAGTACCCCAATTAGTGATCCAAATAGAAGAACAGACTTGGTCGTGCTATCAAAAGATCAACAGTGTGAATTTACCACTTTGACAGTCAAAAGAGATACTCCACTATCAGCTAATTCATCTTCATACAAAACCACCTACACAGGTCAAAACGCAGAGGCTACATAAGCTAATGCATGAGAAAGATAGCTTTATGACTCAAAGATACACGGTCTTCTTTCATCTTCACACGTGCTAACCTCATCATAAAAGAGAATAGGTTCTTTCGATGCGAGAGCAGCGACATCAATCTTCTCCTCACAATCCTTCCAGTGAAGACTGCAACCTCTCCCCTAGAAGATTAAAGAATCACTACATTACAACCTCTAGAGATAGTTTGAGACAAAAAGTGGAGGGGGGGGGGGAACTTAAATGCCAAGTGACAAGAGAGAAACAACAGTACATTTAACCGGATAATTAGTATGCATACCTTTTTGTTGATCGTGTCAATCAATTCACTAACACCATAAGGTGTAGTGAACGTGTAGTCATAGTCCAATTTCACCTGTTCGAATGGGTTGCTGCAAAATTATGAGAAGTGCCATGAGATATTATAAATATATGTGCAAACAAAACTAAGTGGGAGAAGGGTGAAACTATTAATTAAGACATTGAATATTGACCTCGAGCTGTAAGGTGTGGCATGGTGGTAACGTACTTAGATACACACCTCGGACTCGAGGTCTGCTCAAAATCCCATCTCAGGTTATTCAGCTACATCCTACTAGGTTATCAATATTTTAGGGTGCTCACGAACCATCAATGTTTCATCATAGCGTGAGCGATGTCGAGATGTACTAATTCAAAAGGAAAAAGAAGAATAGAGATAACTCATGCTGTTTTCCATCCCCGCGTACGAACTATTTTTTCACCTCATGGTAACAACTAACAACTACAAAATTTGCTCTTATCCAGTTTATGATAATCACTTGGAACTTTTCTCTCAGCTAGTTAATAGTTACGAGTTATTTACAGTACTCGTTTGCCATTTCATCTTTTGATTGTTACCTTTACTTTACCTTGAAAGAATTACCAGTCACAAAAACACAGCACATCCGCATATGATTCTCAACTAAAGAACCAGTCTCATATAGTGCTACTAACCTTCTGAATTTCCACTTAGCAGCAGCCGGAACTTCAACTGGTGGTAAAGCCTCTTCCTTCCAACCAGCTAAAGCATCGATTGTATTGAAATGAATTGTAGCACCACTCGAAATATGCTTTAGTGTTAAATGACTGTTGCCAAATATCATCTCAGGCAGGTGAGATGTCTTAAGTTTCTCTTCCCATCTGCAACCACAATGAATGCCAAAATATTAATATCATCCGAAGCCAAGTATCAGTAGAGAGCATCATAGTTAGGAGTATGAACCATGCTAATCTACTGCGACGTGACAAGGATACTCATAAAATACATTCCCCGATAGAAAGAGACTAACCAAACAGCTTGTTTTCGAGATTCTCTGAGTGCAGCTTGGTGTCAATGAGAGGTAACACGAGCAATTTTTGCAGATAAGTATCAAAGAGCAAAGCCCCATCAAAATAACTTAACTTTAACCATACGCAAGTACGCAACAACACATTCTCAGGCATACAGGCTACTACACTTCTATTGTTTCATAGGTCTACTTTGAAACAACAAAACGCTACTAACCATTTTTACGTCTGGACGACCCATACTACCCTTAATTAGTTCAAGCTAGTTTACGAGTACAAAGCTTTCCACCTCTGGCATCAAAGAATATATCATTTGGTTTGAAATCAGGCTAAACAACTCATCCACTACAAGGAGCCATTGAAATGCAGGGGTTACAGCTGTTCGAACTTTGATACACATAGTCGCGATTTGCACAAAGCTAACAACTTTTGGCCCAGATCACGCTTAAATATCACAGATGAAAAATTTCTCGGCTCGAACGGAAACTTAACAGTCAAGCCCAAATGGTTTGCATACTTCAATCCATACTTTAGAAAACCAAAAATCCAAGTCAACTTAAATGCAGAAAACACAGTCGTTTCATTCCTTTTCGAACCAGAAAAATTGCTAAAGAACCCTAAACTAAAAGCAAATTAGGTCAACATGCGCAAAAACCCCCAAATTACACACGATCATACTTCGCAATAAACTTCAATTACACGCAACAATCAACAACGCAGTGCTATAAAATCATACAAATTACCAATTAAGGTTTTTTTCCATGATCAAAAATAATTCAGAAGTAGAGGAAAGTGAGAAAGTGTAAAGAGGAAGCCATTACAGTAGAAGTTCGGGGGTTGCAAGAATCGGGCGGTTGCAAGATTCAATTTCCCAGCCGCGGATACGCAATCCTAACCGTCCATCAGTCAACGGCTGAGCTCCGGCGGCTTTTAGTTCTTCTTCGCCGAACTCCGCCTCCATTTTCGTCTTCTTCGTCGGTGAACTGAGTTTTACTTGACGGTATCGTACTGTAGAAGCTTTTCTTTTTTTTGCAAATGACGAATGAGAGTGACCGAGTTGGACACGTTCAAGTCTCTTCACGTTTCGCAAGTCATTTGCGCAGTGTGTAGCAGGTCGCAAAAATATTTACGTTTAGCTCGTAATGTGAGATTATCTGTTTCTTTGAACGTTTGGAAAGTTTAGATTATCGGTTTTTAAACTTCGCAAATGTAGATTATCGGTTTTTAAACTTCGCAAATGTAGATTATCGGTTATCTTAAAAGATGTTTTCCTTCCCGTAAAAATGGGGTGACAAAAAACGCCATATCTGTAGATGCGTAGTCCAATTTCACTGATTTTGCTCAATAAGCGAAAAACTTCCTCTTCAAATTACATCTCTAGATTACACAAAAACTGATGCTTTTCAAGGATCATACAAGTATTAATACACACCCTAAACTGTCTCGGCACATATGAACCGCGAAAAAGGACAGTTACTAACTAGTGACTACAAATAATAACTACAGAACTACAGCCCTAGATAAAAGAAACTACACACTTGCAGAGCTATTCTACTACTTGCTTGTGCTAGACAAAAACCAAGTCGGGCGCAAACCCACTCACAGCAGGCATGCACTGTCACCTCGCATCACCTAAGCTCACAATTTTCGGGTACACGGTACAAGGAATCAAAAGAAAAACCAATCTTGCTGCTTAAGCCACTCTTAAGCATGACAACTGATGCCTGATGGTCCATTCATATCATCTCAAAGAGAGACACGACCCACGCTAGTTAGCTGCTCCACTGATCGCCTTTCAGGACAACCTTCAAGATGACTAGTTAGGTGCACTATCTAGCCTTTTAGTGGAAAAGGACACCAGCAAACCAGTAGGCCCAACAAATATGATGTAAGAAATCATGTGTGAGGAACCAGAGGGCCTAAGCAAATGCAAGTATTTAAGCGAGGTTATATACCCATTCATGTGATGCGCTCGGACCTCAAATCTTATCCAGCGACTATTCCTCTCCTATACCAGACCACTCATAAGTCCCCATGTTGTAAATGAGTATTTCATGAAGCACCAGATTTCCTTCTCTTTCTCTGACCTCTTCCAAGAGCCTCGGGAGTTTGCAATGGATCAGCTTTTGTATTCTCTTTAGATGTATCTATCCCATCAAGACTTTGAGTCTCACTCTCCTTAGAAGCTTCAGACTGTGAGATTTGAAGTACATCATCTGCCTCCTTCCTCTTTCTAGATTTCTCGAGTGAAGAAATCCCTTCACCCACATCCTTCATATCCACGCTACCATGTTCTGTAATAGTAACCTTATCATCAGCTGAGTTGGGAGGAATTATCTGCGGAGTGCCGCTGCCTGGCAAAACTCGGGCAATGCTAGCTTCAACACGAGACGGATGATGGCGCAGACTCCAACGAGCATTGCCAAACCATTTGTCAACCTGAAAACAAAATGCAATCTAAGAACGGGGAAGAGAGTGGGACTTTAAATAAGCTCAGCCACAGTAAAAGAGATAACCAACCCTTAAAGGTGTAAGACCAAGCTCCCCCGCAAGCTTTTCCTTTGTTGAACGATCAGGGTACTGAATTTCATTGAATGATTCGTAGAGTCTCTGAAGACACCAAGAAGATTAATGACCAACTACTACAACATATTAACATGCGATGATAGAGTGTAGGAATGCAGGATATCCTGAATACAAAATAATGGAGTATTCTATTGCAACAAATTATATGCAAAGTAATGTAGAAAATACTTCGAAGTTTGCAATAATTGCAACTTAAAAATTGTGTAACTAGTTTCAAGTATGGGTACTGAAAATATGCATGCACCATAATACCTGAGTGACTGTTTCTGAAAGTCGGTTATAAGAAAGTCCCTTCCTAGACTTGCCACCCGAACTTGTTTCCTGTCGTTTCTTTTTCAGCTCAACGGATGAACCATCTACAACTTGACAATCACGCTTTGGTCGACCTCTTCTTCGAGGAGTAACAGAAGGATCTGGCCTATCCACAGAAGCCAACGCATTCCTCTCTGCAGATACTGAAACTTCTCTTTTAGCACTGATCTTCCTTCTAGTTGTCGCAACATCATCAGTCCACTCCTCATCATCACTTGAATCAGAATCAGCATTTCCATATGTTTCCTGAACCCAAACAATGCATCGATAATACCCCTTCTTACACTAATTTAAACCACCAAAAGAAAACAAGACAAACAAGGAACCAATTCATAACACGAAAATATTCACGAACAAATCCCCAAAACACCAAATCAGAGGGCCCCTCATCCCTCTTTTCTCTATCCTTCCCCAAGACAAGCAAGATCAGAACATGCACTGTGTAGAACTTAAGCAACAAGCAACACAAAAGTGCACAAAGAGAATAAGCCACATAGCTCGGACGGTGGGAAGTACAGTACACAGCATCACAGAGCGACAAGTCGTGAAGGTGATTTAGAAATCACATGTCACTGAAACATGTTACTGTAACATGAAAGTTTCTCCAACCATGTTACAGAAGTTAGGTGATAGATACCCGTATACCACATCATTCCATGTAATATGAACTGAAACACCTTAAAAAGATCAAGTTTCTTTCACAGAATAGGAATAAAAAAATCCCCAATCTATGTTTTTAATTAAGTTATATGCTGTATTATGTCCTACCAATCCTATATTTTGTCCCTGGCCCCTGGCATCAGGGCGACGGCCAGCTGTAACCACACACTTCCTTACAATTACACAGGCAGAACACACTTTTGTGATCAGGGTCTGTATTTAGTAGATCATACGTCCCATCTCAAACGCCCCATATTCCATTTTGGGACGTCCCACCTCAAACACCCCACTATTTTGGGACATATTTATCTCTCCTACTTTTATTAAATTATCACATCCTCTCTCCCATTATCTCTCCTACTTTTATTAATCCTCACATTCTCCCTCCTCCTTTCTCCTAATATTACCTCACTCAACTTACTATATCAATTTTTCTTATTCCACTACAAATACCCCACGGGGCGTTTGAGCTGGGACGGAGGGAGTATGCATTACTATAGCAGAGAGCTTAACAAGTTAACAGCACCAACCTCATGATCAAAAGTCAAAGCCGTCCCACATGACTAAAAGCCTAACAAATTAGCTTCAACCAACTGATGAATTAGCTTCTTGTAATTATGATGAATACTGATATAAGATCATGTGTCACTACTGCCAAAGTCATTTGTAATGAAGAAGTAGCACTCACATCATAGAGCTTCTTGTAGTCCAGCTTTTCAACAAGTCTTCTACCAGAACTAGCTAAGGAAACATCCGAGTCTTTATCCACTTCAACAGGTGAAGGATGTCCTTCATTTTCTGAAGCATCATCATTACCCACAGTTACTCCTAAATCCTCAGAAGCAGATGTGAATTCCGAACTTGAACTCGAGCCTTCATCATCCACAGTGGAATCTGGACCTTCAGGATCAAAATCATTATCCTCTGAATCATCAGAAGGAAGCCCAAGATATTGTTCATCCCTACATACAGCCCCCAAATCCTCTGAAGCAGATGAGAAGTCTGATGAGTCGGATTCATCTGGATCAGATTCATCAGAACTGGTTGCTTTCCCTTCCTCTCTATTGTCTTCGAGATCTTGACCATCAGGGTTGTAGTCATTATCTTCAGAATCATCTGATGGGAGTCCCATTATATCATCCTGCTGGTGACCAGACATTGCTTCTACAGCCTCAGGGAAAATTTTCTGCATATGATTGAAGCGACAATAGAGCCTCAGGAAAAAAAATTCAGCATATGATTGAAAAAATAAACATAAAGACAATGTCTTGTCGTACCTCCCAAGTGTCCTGTATAGATAGTTTTGCTCCTTGAGAATCATTGAGCAAATCAATGCAGTCAAATTTGCAATCACAAGCAGGACAAAACCAACCCTCGTCACCAGGTGGAACTGAACAAAAGTTTCAATGCACACCAATAAATGTTTGAAGAACATATAAAAACTTTCGAAAGAAATAAGCTACAGTAAAAAGGGCAGTAAAGTTACTTTCTTCAGTTTTCACAGGGGGTTCTAAGCAGTACTGGTGGAATCCACGATCACAATTACCATCACAGAGTATAATATCGTTGCCAGCAGGTAAATCTTTGGACCCACACTTTGCACAAAAAATCTGCCACGGGAGGAAAACTATCAAGAAATCACTCTTCAACATGAAGTTTAAGCATCTACGAATTAAAATTTCAATGACATGCTTACATCTTCACTGTCAATGAGTCCTTCAGAATCATACAAAGAATCTGGAAATTTTCCTTCAGCAGACATTGAATCAAGTCGATGGAAAAGTTCTCTAATTTTCAGCTTAGAGCGATTTATGTCAGCTTTTGCACGCTGAAGCTCTTTCTCAGGCCTTAACTTCTCTATGCTGCGAAACAAGTACATAAAATCAAACACACACTCCATGCTGACAAGTTAGGCTGCAATGAAGCCTTAGAACAATAAAATCATACATTCTGATTTCTGAGGTACAATCAGCAAAATTCAAAAGCAAAAGACAGAAACCTGGACACTCGACTTCTTGGATGCATAACTCAAACATTTCTAGTATCAATACAATCATAAAGTGGTACGTATTTGGTCCTTAAAAGGTACAATTGGTAAGTCATCCTTTTTAACTTTATTAACTGATACAAAAATTCAGATTTTTGCCACTACATGGTGCATATTGGTAGTTCTTAGTTTCTTATGCAATTTCAATCTGTATTCGACATTAAAATAATGGTTACACATTTAATTGGAAACCCAGCATAAAAAGATGAGAACCTAAAAACCTCCATATGACAAACGATTAAAAGGGGAGCTCATAGACAATTCTTCCCCCAGCCCAGTTCTCTTCTCCCAGTCCTGAATCCTATTGACTTACCCTTTCTACAAACAAGCATAGCAGTTCTGGAAACAGGCCAAGTTCCTTATGTTTCAGGTTTTTCTGTAACTTGAATAAAAACCATATGCTAACATGAGGTACAAAGGAGAGAAGCATGCAATTCATCATGCTTCGAGATACTCTGTACCAACTTATCCACAAGCACTAATACGTGTACTCCTCATGTACTTAGTTCAACGTATATTAAAGTCAGCTAACATCAACTTTAGTGGAACAACATAGGACAGAGAAACTGTGATAAAACAATTCAAAACAAAGAGAACAGCAAGGGAGGTAGGTTTATCATCTTATTAAGTTGTTTGGTTATCAAAACATGCTTCATCTCATGTTAAATTTCAAATCTGATATTAAGATGTCCACCAAGGTATAATCACATGCCTAAAACATGCTACATAATAATATCAGTAAAACTATTTGAATGCATTGCTACCTAGATTTCAATCATGCAAGGTTGATCATGGCCATACTTCATGGGGACTGGGACGGACCTATCATCTGAAAATTAGATATTGGAGCAGATAGACAAACCTTTGCCCCCTCCAACCTTCGCTGGAGTACGCATCAAGCAAATTTCGCTCATAAGCTATCCTGTGCAGCAAGTATCTCAAACGCTTTCTAATTTTGGAAAATTCATCACCAGATTTTCCCTGAACCTCCCTTTTCTTCCTTCCTCTACGTCCTGCAGAGCTGTCTTGTGTATTTTCGAAGTTAGTAACTGCTACAGGAGCATTAGGATGGTCTTGCGACTTGGGCCGCAAGCCCCTTGGACTGGCTGTTGACGGTTGTCGGGGTTTCCTTTTTCCCGTTGATGCAGAACCCATAGCTAGATTTCTAGAAGGTCGAATTTTCACATTAGGATCAGTGGCTGGAATTCCAAAAACTACAATATAGGCTTGCCCACCAGCTTCTTGGAGGGCTGGTCTGCGCCGTCCATTAAGATTGACCTTCTCATCACTAGCAGTAGGCTTCCCTTCCACAATTCCCCCAGATTGCTTCCCTGTATCATGGCGAATTTTTTCTGATTGTACTTTCCGTGCATTATCTTGTTTCACCTCAGATGTAGCATATCCTTTCTGCTCCATTTCCTCGTCATGAATGCTAAGATGCGGTTCATCTTTTTGAGTATGTAGCTCGGACGATAGCTCCGCAACTTCATCCACGAGAGTCGAACTTACACTGACAATACCAGGTTTTAAAGAATTGCCTAATCCACCACTAGGGTTTCCTGCTTCACTTTTCACACATTCATGTTCATCACCACTCTTGTGAGCCATTATATCACATGAAGTTGGAATAAGGCCTGCACTTTCCTCAGCTTGTTTAGCAACTTCATAAATCGAGTCCCACCTACCAACTACCTCTGGTTCAAAACCCTTGTTCTCAACCTCTTGATGACCCAAACTTCCTCCTGTAATCCCATCATTGCTATTCGGCACTTTATCACCATCCTTCCCATCTTCATAACAATCGTTGCTATGTGGTACTTCAGTTGTAGTTTCAATTGCAGACACCTCATCGCCAGAACGAGTACCTTTACTACCATCTTCTACCATGTCATTACCACACGTAGGCAACTGTTCTGCCGCATCAACATTACCACCATCAGGTCGCAGAGCAACATCACCATTCGCTATATTATTCCCCATCCCAGGCAATCCACCACCTTGAACACTCGTATCCACGATACCAAACTCCTCCCCAACACCAGAAAACGGATTCACACCCTCACCAAAACACCCCCCCACATCCCAATTCCCTAAATCCCCACCATATCCTCCCTCACCTACTGCTACACTATTCGAGTAATCCGGTATTCTCTCTCCCAACGAATTGAAACACGAACTTTTCACTGGCACACCCTCACCACCACCTTGAAAATTACTCAACCCTTTACTATCGGACGATTCGACAACCGGGTTAATTCCACTAAATTGAGCTAAATCAGTGTTGGTATGCTCAGCCCCAGACATACCCAGATTAATAAACAACAACACCAACAATCAAATCAAATCAAACAAAACCCTAAAGAATCCCCCGCCTTTTTTTTTGCCGCCAAAACAAATCAAAAAAATCCTCAGCAAAATTTCCCTGCAAAATTAATTAAATGCCCACATTCAATAACACAAAATTACGCATAAAAATCAAATAAAATTAATTACCCAGCACATAATTACAAAGTAAATCATATAAACAATCATAAACAAGTTATTTATTA
Organism: Spergularia azorica; assembly: GCA_038382645.1. NCBI lineage: Eukaryota > Viridiplantae > Streptophyta > Magnoliopsida > Caryophyllales > Caryophyllaceae > Spergularia > Spergularia azorica. Next base: position 3,331 of record JBBYHQ010317579.1, on the reverse strand, counting down.
CCATATGAAGCTCAAATCGATTAAAAATGCATTTTTTATGTGATTATTAGTTTTTTTAATTGACAAAGAAAGCGGAAAAAACAGGAGAAAGATGGGAGAGGGAAGAAGGGAATACCTTGGGGGGGTGGGGTGTACGAGAGAAGGAGAAGAGGAGAGAGGAGCGAAATGTTAGGGTTTTAGGAGAGAGAAAAGAAGCGTCAAGGAGAAGTCTAATTTAGGGAAAGAAATGAATTTTGGGGATTTTTGGGGGAGTTGGAAATTTAGTAGAAGTGTGTGTGAGAGTGTGATTTTGTGGAAATAAAAATGGGAAAGGGGAAAGGAACGATGGATTTTGTTTGTTGAACTAAATCTAGAAACTCTGGTATACAGTTTTAAGAGAGAGAGTGGTGATCACGTGCAAATTTGGAGGTGGAGGTGAGGCACATGTCAGGTCATCTCTGCTCTTCTGGGTACTATTGAGTATTGACCCAATAACGAACTTCTTTGACCCAAATTAGTTGGGCTAATGCCCATTCTTACGGAGTAATTAAGGACCATGGGAGTGAAAATTGAGGTCCAAAATTCATTGTGATCTATCTATGAACGATATTGCGTCACCCGATGATACTTGGTATGTTTTTTTTATACTTTTTTTTCCAAGAGGTAAAAAATATTAAACAAAGTAAAACTTGTCGGATATTCTTGTTCTTGCTCGTAGGTTTGATAATTGTTTTTTTAGTCATATCCGTAGATTAGGTAATAAGGCAGCACATTCGGCTGCCCATTTTGGTCTCGTGGAATATTCGACCCGGGTGTGGGTCGATAGTGATCCTAGTGATGTATTCGATATCGCGATTGCGGACTTCGTAGCCGCTATGACATAATACATGGTTCTATTTTCCCCTAAAAAAACCCTAGATCTGGTTTAGCCAGTCGCACTTCTAATACATAGTTTTTGTCGTTTTTTGTTGAATAAGTTACAAAATGGATTTTCTGCTTTTGATAAACAAATTTACACTATAAGTACTTTTGGTCAAACACACCCTTATTTCTTAACCTTCCAAGTAGAACTGGCAATCAAGTTGGTCCAATTGGTCTCGGGTCGGGTCATATAGGGTTTGGGTCATGTCGAGTCAACTTGAGCTTTGGGTCGGGTCGATTTTTGTTCAGGTCACTATTGCGTGGGGTTCGTCATTAACTTTTGTGTCAAGTCATAAGTGGGTTTAGTTACCCATGCTTCTTTATCCGCGTCATTCCAATTTTTGGTCAATATTAAGCATAATTAGTTGAAGTTATGTACTTAGTAAGTTAAACCGTCAAAAATCCAAACGAAATTGTTTTACTATGGATCATTATTAAGCTCAATTATTGTCGCGTAATCAAAACAGGTCGGATCTTGTTGGGTGTCGGGACACTACAAGTCAGGTCATTATTGGGCCATCATAGGGTCAGGTCAAGTCGAGTCAGTTTTCGGTCGATCACAATATCGGATTTGTCGGGTTAACGGGTCGAGTCAAGGTTGCTATCTCTACTTCAAGTCCATCACAAGGCCAGTCGATGAATACACTTATGAAAACTCTCCTGGGTCAAACTACGAGAAGCAACATTAGGCTGTAAAGGCCCATAAATAACCGGATCGAATTCTTATTCAGGCTACCATAACAAAAGAATCCCGGTACGAACCCGCCAACCCGAAAGAGCAAGTAAAAGACAAAACACGTAAAATACAAGTCATCTGTTCCTTTGCCAGTTGGATCCGAATGCGTGGCTTACATTTAACAGCTAAGCACGACACAAAATTACAGACAGAGTGATAAGAAAAGAGAAGAGAAAGAGAGTTTGGTGAAGAGAGAGAAAGAGAGAAGAAGTAGAGAGAGAAAGTGAGGGCGGCGCATAATAAATCTTATACTTTCCATTTATGGCAACCTTCGCCACCACCACCTCTTCCTTCTCTCTCCTCCACTCTTCTTCACCTTCTCCGCCCTCTTCTTCTCACCTACCATCACCACCGCAACAACCGCCACAACAACAACCTTTTCGTCTTTCTCTCCCTTTCTCTTTCCTACGTGTCACCACCTCCTCCGCCGTCGCCGTGTCCGCCGTGTCTTCACGAAGAAGTCGCTCTTTAGTTATCACGTCTTGTTCTTCGTCGGCGTCTTCCTCGTTTTCGTCTTCGTTCGATGACGACATCGAATTCTCCGATAATTCTCGGTCCAAGGTCCACATACTGTTTTTTTCTAATTTAATTATATTACTCATGAGTCATGATTACTTAATAATTAGGGGAAATTTGATTGTTTGCTTATAATTTACGCTATCTAATTTTTTATTACTGTACAGAAGCTGTACTTTAGCTCTGAACATTTAATTGGATGATAATTGAATAGTTACAATTGATTAAATTTGAAGTATATTGTAGTTTGTGCTCGTTCCGTTTAGATGAATTCTTTATGTTTCCATTGAATATTGTGAGAGGAAATCGAACGAAACGCTGAGAAATTACGAGAAGCGTAGCTGCGTAGGTAGTACTATGTAGCAAAAATGAGGTAGCTTGCCTTAGAAGTTGGGGATTATCTGCAAGTGATTGGACTTAGGGTTGTGTATGAATTTCGTAGTGGCGAAATTAGTTGAAAGCCTCTGAAAGGTATAGAATGATGTCGGTTTGTTTGTACATCAGACGAGGTTACGATCAGAGGAGAAGGCGGTGTTTAATGAATTGTTGTTAAGTAATGTAGTTGGTACTTTCAGCTGGAAGGTGGTAGCTTTTAGGAAACTCGATCTTAATCAACCATAGTTGTGGGATATCCTAGGAAATTATGTTGTGGTGGTGAGCATATGGAGTTCAATTTTCCCGGTAAATGCTAGATTTTGTTGACACAAACGTAATTGGTATTATCATGTATAAACTGCAGAGTGTTCTTATAAGGATATTATTGTTGTTAGATGCAGGATTCGGGGTGGTGGGGAGGGGCGAATAGAAACGATAATTAAAAAGCTTTTTTTTTTTAGAGCATGGATGTAGTTCAGTGATGCTAGATTTAACACTGATTGCTAGACTTACCGTGGATTTGTTTAGGGAAAGTTCGAAAAAAGATGTTATACCAACTTCTTATGAGGATGTGTGCTAACACAATCTTGCATTTTTTATGAACTTACAGAAGCCGGTGCTTTTGGATCTGATCCATGACATAGAACCACTGGATGTCAGTCTCATCCAGAAAGATGTTCCTCCCACGACCATTAATGCCATGAAGAGGACTATCTCAGGCATGCTCGGCTTGCTTCCATCAAATCAATTTCAAATTATGGTTGAGGCATCATGGGACCCTCTTTCCCGGTTGTTGGTGTCTTC
>JBBYHQ010317572.1:0-16201 GCA_038382645.1 Spergularia azorica | reverse complement strand
GTTTGAGTTTTACTCTCTGCTGATGGTGGCGAATATATACGCGCTTTCTTCAGTATTTCAGCAACTATCCAATGCTTCCGCTTACTAAGAGGCCTTGAAGAATCCAATTTAACCTGCGCGCCAGGGGCAGATTCAAATGTGTAAAAATTGATGTGCGAAACTCTGTAGTCTCACGGTCTATTCTACACTATGCAAGCAACTCTGGCATATTAGATACTAGTCCATGACTCAGTACTAGACAACAGTGTCAATTAATGGTCCACTGATCATAAACAGACTTCGGAAAAGGAGGTATCAAAAGACTCCAGCAGCTAAGAATAATACTGGCCTAGATTAAGGGGATGAGTTTTGACATAAGAACACAGAAAAGAGTGAGGTCATCCAGCAACACTGAAATTTCGGGACATTTTTGTTGCATAAAAGATTACCCAGTACAATCACACAACTGTTACGAGATAAACATCAATCCCCTGAACATAGTAGCATGGGTTATTTATGAAATTCATCTTTAAAAGAAAGGGTTGACTATTACAGGGTAACATTACAATTACTTGAGAGACATTCTCCAATTTCAGTAAACATGGTACAGACGTACAGTAGGACCTTTCCAAAATAACATTGCACGAGGACCAAAATCAGAACGCCTAGCAATATAACCATCAGTAACAGAGTAGCAGGAATCTACTAGTTTTTCAAAATTCAAACAATCCAAGTCTTACCCACAGGTGACGGACTGTATTAGGTCAGTAAAGCATAGTATTCAATTGGCTGTTTTGTCACTGCCTTCCCACAAATTTTCTATACAATCACCCCAAAACCTTCTTTCACTCTCCCAGATCTGAGGTTTAGACACAACTAGGTCTTCACTATCACCTCCTCATCCCACTCTAACTCATAGTTCAGCCACTATTCGCAGTTTATTAAAGGATGTTCCATCTGGAATTCCAAGTCCACATTTGGGCTTCATTATCAATTTAGAAGTTCAACGTCTGTGCTGCTTCCTGCTTAGTTGTGCAGAAAACTTCAAGAGGGGACTGGGACACCAATGAGATATCAGCTTAGATATCTTTTTCCCCCCATATTTCAAGCTAAGGTATTAATTTCCTCTAGACAAAAGCATGCATTCAGAAGAGCATATCACGTCCTTGTCTTCCTAATACATATCCCATTCAAATCGGAGCCAAATTCTAGGCAACGATATTTGGCAACGATAACCATATCCCAAATGGGTGCCAAATCCATCCAAAAACATTAATGCCATTTTCAGCGTATTGCCTATTATCTGTCAATTAAGGACTTAAAAACCAAGCTACAGGAAGTTGGTGCTTTATTCAAAGATTTATGTTTTACTAAGTTTTGAACATTCGAGCTTCTATTAAGAGTATTAACTTCTGCATCACATAATTCACAGATAACTAGCCATAACATCTACACAACAGTTGTGCAATGGAAGAGTAGAAGTAAATTCCATCGGATTATTCCCTTACTCAACTCCTATGTATTGTCGTCGATGTAGGTAATTCAATATTAGGTATACCTGTCACAATGACAATCCCTTTCTCTCTGAGACAACATAGGGGAGAGACAACAAGGGTTATAAATTACCTTCTAAGTCAATTAGACTACAATCCTCGTAAACCTAAATAATCAATAAGTAGCTTATGATCATGAAACACGATCTGATTCTCAAACAACAAAGATTCAACATTTCAAGGGCAACTCCACCCACATTAGCACAGGACCACGGTTTAGTCGGAAATGCATGACACAATACTTCTTATTTCATAAGACGAGAATACAACGAAACAAACCAGTTAGCACTAATCATCACAGCCAATTCCATTCTCAAACAACACAAACAGAACCATACAGCCAAAGTCAGGGAGCATACCCGGTCGCCAATGTTGCACTCGTCTTTCTCATCATGAGCCATAAACTTGCTGGTTCTCTTGACATATCGATTAAACAGCTTGTGGTGGAAAAGACGGTCCACCGCTACAACAACCGATTTCTGCATCTTGTTCGACACGACAACCCCGACTACCGGCTTCATTATTCCTCCCTCACTTCCTCTCCTCTATCAATCCTAATCAACATACACACACCCAAACAAACACATCATCAGAAACACGGCCGTCTCGTACATTTCAATGCAAAACCCTTAATAATACCCTCTTACGAAATCAAATTTTTTTTGGGCATGAAACTATGAATTTTTCAGAAATGCAAATTTCAATCTTATAATTCAATTGTGACCCATTTGAAATTGAAGTTCTGTCTTCAGCAAGTTTCCTCCCAATCCCCACAATGAACCCAGATTTCTCCCTAATTTTTAACCTAATTTCTAGCATTCATAATGAGCAGAAATCGAAAATTTGATCGAATTGAAAAAATAAATAAAAATCAAACGATGTAATACTATGGAAAAGATTGAGAATTTTACCTGTAAAATTGTAGAATTGATTGGGCGTAAATTACACGATGGATTAATTTGGGCGGAAATTTGTTGAGTGAAATTGACGCTTCCGACGCTCCACTCTATCAGTGATTATGTTCTTCCCCAATTTTAAGTTAGCTTAAGCGGCGGTGGCCGGTTTAGGTTACAAACCATTTCATTTCGGCTTTTTTCTTTTTTTGGTTTTCTTTTCTTTTTTCGGAACGACTAACTTATTTCGCGGATTGTACCTTTCCTATTTGGCAAGGTCGGTCGGTTTGGCAATCGTGCGAATAATGAGTAGGGACGTAACAAAACCGTAATTTCTGAAATGAGAATGGTTAATTTTAAGTTTGTGTCATGTGATGTACGGTGTATGTGAGGATGTCCATATTGACATACGAGATGATTAGTCCAAATCATTTTTGATAGGTCCTTGGTATCTGACTATCTGCAAATTATACGGTCATCGATAAGTTATATGCTTATAAATTATAATTAGTTATTCTGGTCAAGACGTATTAATATGTACGTGTTCATTCAATCATGAATTCATAGCTCGGAATAGATTTTATTCTTTTACATTATACATACTCCACGGCAAATTATGACTTCCTCTACTTTATCAGAAAGTCCTTTAACGTTTGAAATGAACTTATCTCGCAATTCTAATCTCCTATACAACAACAAAATTATGTGCCATCAAAGAAAAGGAAAAAAGGATGACTCAAGTACTTGTGCAAGATTATTCACTCATTTCCTTAATATTTCAATTTAAGAACAAGCAAGCTATATTCACGTAGAAGAAAATTGATGAGCCTTGTAAAACAAAATTCACTCTTTCTTGTGTCCACAAATTGCATTGCTAGAAATTAGAGGTGACATTGCCTAAATATAGACGATGAACATAGACCAAGTCTTCTCCAATGCAAACCTTTCACGTCCATCTTTGTAGATTTCACAAGTAACACAAACAAAATTAACATTTACTGTTACGCGTTTTCTTCAACTTCTCCAACAAAAATTAACCTTCAAAATTTTGATAATAGTCTTGGAGGTTAATTTTCATAAAACACTAGTATAGTTTAGCCTAAATAAATGCATGGTAAAAAAAAAAGTACGATACTATAACAATAGAAACGTACTAATCAAAAATAAATAAATAAAAGATGATGTCTTCATCTTCGGATGCACCAAAGAAGGGAATGCGGAGCCAAGGGAGCTCCGTAAGTGGTGGCTCGACGAATACACGAACCTCGAGTGGTGGCGGTGGCGGTGGTGGTGGAGGCGGTGGAGGTGGTGGTGCAGGGCAAACGGTAAAGTTTGCGAGACGTACGTCAAGTGGAAGGTATGTTAGCTTGTCAAGGGATGATCTAGACATGTCAGGGGATTTTTCAGGGGATTACATGAATTACACTGTTCATATTCCTCCTACACCGGATAACCAGCCTATGGATGGCTCGTCCGTGGCGGCTAAAGCCGAGGAACAATACGTGTCGAACTCGTTGTTCACCGGTGGGTTCAATAGTGTGACACGAGCTCATCTTATGGACAAGATGACCGACTCTGAGGCGAGCCAACAGGACCAAGACGCCCGGCGTAGGGCTGGTTTTTGTCAAATGCCTGTTTGTGATGGCAAGGCTTTGAAAGATGATCGAGGAAATCCCGTGTATCCTTGTGAATGCAGGTAAACAAAACATTTCGTATTCACATATCGACCAGTAAATATACTGTGTCATCTTGCGCACAAAATAAGTTATTACTTCGTATAAACACGTAAAATTTTAACGTTTGACATATAATAAACGTCTAATAAACTTAAATGACAAAATTGGGGAGGAATTCACATGGTTGGCATTTTTTTATTAAAACTTGGCAATCACTAGTACTAGTAGTACATTATTGACGTTACATAGTGTAAAATGTGCAGATTTAGGATATGTAACGATTGCTTTATAGATGCTCAAAAGGCCACAGGGGTATGTCCAGGGTGCAAGGAGCCTTACAGGTTAGGAGACTATGACGATGAACACCCCGATTTCTCAGGTGGCGCGCTACCATTGCCGGCACCTGACAAGGAGAACGGAGACCGACGAATGATGAGCCGGAAGAGAACCGGAGATTTTGATCATAATAAATGGTTGTTCAATGAAACTCAGGGGACTTACGGTCATGGCACGGCTTATTGGCCTCCTGAGGACTCTTGTGATGGTGATGGAGGTAGTGGTATGGGTAGTGGCATTCTTGAAGCTATGGATAAGCCGTTTAAGCCCCTTAGTAGAGTTGTTCCTATTCCGAGTGGCATCATTAGCCCTTATAGGTACGTATCGTTTTTGTTCGCGTTACTGTAACACTAATACATGAAAATACAATATAACACTCGATAAGTTTAATAGCGTCACGTAAATGAATAAAAAACACGACGAATCAAATACACATTTTTGTTAACATAGTAACACGTTCAATTGCTTTCAGGTTATTGATCGTGGTTCGACTGGTTTTTATGTGCTTATTCTTAGCATGGCGTGTCAAAAACCCGAACGAAGATGCAGTTTGGCTATGGCTTATATCGATCGTGTGTGAAATCTGGTTTGCATTTTCTTGGCTTCTTGACATTATTCCTAAAATTTGCCCTATAAACCGGTCCACTGACCTTGATGCGCTACGAGAAAAGTTCGAGTTACCATCCCCATCAAACCCGACCGGTCGGTCCGACCTACCCGGAATTGATCTTTTTGTATCGACCGCTGACCCGGAAAAAGAACCGCCCCTCGTCACGGCTAACACCATCCTTTCAATCCTGTCCGTTGAATACCCAGTCGAGAAGATTGCATGCTACGTGTCGGACGATGGTGGGGCCCTTCTAACGTTCGAGGCAATGGCCGAGGCTGCTAGCTTTGCGGAGTTGTGGGTCCCGTTTTGTAAGAAGCATGATATCGAGCCAAGAAACCCCGAAACTTACTTCAGTTTGAAGGGTGACCCGACTAAAAACAAGTTGAGGCCCGATTTTGTTAAGGATAGGAGGAAGATTAAGAGAGAATACGACGAATTTAAGGTTCGGATAAACGGGTTACCCGACTCTATTCGGAGGAGATCCGATGCTTTCAATGCGAGGGAGGAAATGAAAATGATTAAGCAAATGAGGGATAGTGGGGCGGACCGATCCGAACCTATTCGAGTCCAAAAGGCTACTTGGATGGCCGATGGGACACATTGGCCTGGTACTTGGGTCGTTCCTTCTAGTGACCATGCTAGGGGTGACCATGCAGGTATTCTCCAGGTACGTGTTGTTTAAATTTCTACATAACTTAATATTTCAGGATCAGTACGAGATTGAGGCTATTTCTACACAACTTAAATCTTCTACGTTAATATTCGAAATTGAGGCTATGTTACATGGTCTCGATTAGGTCACATATGTCGTTATTTTGTACGAACACGTGAAAAACAAAGACAATATATAAATTAAGAAGCTTGAAACCAAGACCTCAATATGGACTGGACTTGATTTGTCTATGATATACAGGTCATGTTGAAGCCACCACCACCAGATGCAGTAATGGGAACACCAGATGACAAGTTAGTAGATTTTTCGGACATTGACATACGCCTCCCTATGTTTGTATACGTGTCTCGTGAGAAGCGGCCTGGCTATGATCACAACAAGAAGGCTGGAGCCATGAACGCCTTGGTACGAGCATCTGCTGTGCTGTCGAATGGACCATTCATCCTCAACCTTGATTGTGATCACTACTTCTACAATTGTAGGGCCATTAGAGAAGGAATGTGTTTTATGCTAGATCGAGGGGGCGAAAATATTTGTTATATTCAGTTCCCTCAACGGTTTGAAGGTATTGATCCTTCTGATCGGTATGCCAACCGGAACAATGTGTTTTTCGATGGAAACATGCGTGCTCTTGACGGTCTTCAGGTTCGAACTTTTGCCTCACTATCATTGTGAATGAATATTACAAGGGAAGATTATATTGTATGTCCAAAAGGTCTTGGTCTAAAATGTTTTTTCTTTATGCAGGGGCCGGTATATGTGGGCACAGGAACAATGTTCCGACGGTTTGCGTTATATGGGTTCGACCCACCAAACCCGGACAAGGTGACCGCCATCAAGGACTCAGAGTCCCAAGCACTAAAACCATCCGACTTCGATCCAGACCTGGATGTAAATCTTCTACCTAAAAGGTTCGGAAACTCAACAATGTTGGCAGAATCTATACCAATAGCTGAATATCAAGGACGACCCCTGGCTGATCATGCCGCGGTTAAGTATGGCCGGCCTCCTGGCGCTCTTAGGGTCCCTCGCAAGCCCCTTGATTCTACCATTGTTGCTGAAGCTGTTTCAGTCATCTCTTGCTGGTATGTGCATCCATTTATTTCTGTACTGTCAAGTACACACTGATTGTATTTATAGGCAGCTTTCCAGCCAAATGCTCCTTTAAACTGTAACACACAAATTCTATGGACAGGTATGAGGACAAGACAGAGTGGGGAGACAGAGTAGGATGGATTTACGGCTCAGTGACAGAAGATGTGGTGACAGGATACAGGATGCACAACCGAGGATGGCGGTCTGTGTACTGCATCACAAAGCGAGACGCCTTCAGAGGATCAGCTCCAATCAACCTGACTGATCGACTTCACCAGGTGCTGCGGTGGGCAACAGGGTCTGTCGAAATCTTCTTCTCACGGAACAATGCCTTCTTAGCATCACGCCGCCTAAAGCTCCTGCAGAGATTGGCCTACATCAATGTTGGCATATACCCTTTCACCTCTATCTTCCTCATCATGTACTGCTTTCTGCCAGCATTGTCTCTATTTTCAGGCCAGTTCATTGTTCAGACACTTAGTATCACCTTCTTGGTGTACCTTCTTATCATGACAATGTGCTTGATATTCTTGGCCATCTTGGAGGTCAAATGGTCCGGGATCGAGTTGGAAGAGTGGTGGAGGAATGAACAGTTTTGGCTAATTTCTGGCACCAGCTCTCACCTTGCAGCTGTTGTTCAAGGACTCCTCAAAGTCATTGCAGGTAACCATAACACAACCGTCAATTAATTCAGCATCAACCACCAACTTAAACTTTTGATCGATATGGTTCTTTCACTATTGTCTAGGTATCGAGATCTCGTTCACATTGACCTCAAAATCGTCATCAGAAGACGAGGATGATGTATTCGCTGAGCTTTACCTAGTCAAGTGGACATCATTGATGCTCCCACCAATCGTGATCGCCATGGTGAACATCATAGCTGTCTGCTACGCTTTCGCTAGGACAGTGTACAGCTCAGTCCCGTCATGGAGCAAGTTCCTAGGGGGTGCCTTCTTCAGTTTCTGGGTGTTGGCCCATTTGTACCCTTTCGCAAAAGGGTTGATGGGAAGAAGAAGGAAGACGCCCACCATCGTGTTCGTTTGGTCCGGTCTAATCGCGATCACCATCTCTCTACTTTACATTGCTATCAATCCTATACAAACTTCAGCCAGTTCTGGTGGTTCTGGGTTCACTTTCCCTTGAAATTTTGTACTACTGAAAACACTGATTGAGGACCTTGTATTTGACTGATTCAATTAGATGTAACATAGAGTTACTAGATTTAAGAACTTATTTGTAAAAAAATCATCATTTGAGCTATACATAGCTAGCTATTGCTAGAACTGCTAATATATGCATCTTTGTTTATTTACTTTGTGCATTTCATGTACAAATTCTCAGGTCCTTTGTTGCATGACTAACCTTCTCACTTTCGGCTAGTATGTCCGTGTTCGACAACGATAAGACACTCATTAGACCTAATGCACGTATATCATGCTCTGTAATTTTAGGAGCTAGTGCACAGCTACAGCAAGTCAGCAGCTTAGGTTTTTCTATAAATAGATCCCAACGTATCTGGCATAAAACAAGGTCTTAAATGTGAAGGATTATCTGACTAACTAGGATTTCCCAGATTAGTATCACTTGATTGATTAGATAAACATCAATGAAGATACTGGTGACAAGTTGTCAAGATATTCCAACCTAAAAGAAAAAGAGAGAATTCCTCGGAAAGAACACCGTATCATATAAACATTGATTGGACCTCTACTATCAGTTTAACTTTTAATTAAGATGATTCTTACGAGTATCTGAGTTGTAAGCGCGAATTGTTTACGTTACTGTAGCCATTGCGACTCCCTTTAAAAATTTATTTTACTTCTAAAATAATTAGTACGTAATTAAAGTGAGAGATCTCCTTGCTATAAATACTAGCCCGACTTTAACTTCTACTCACCTCTTATACAACATACTAAAAATAGTACGGAGTAGTAACACAGACGAGAATGGCAACTTTCCGCAGTTCAGTCAGCTTATTGGCCATTGGCTTCTTGTTTCTTCTCACTGTTAACACGGGTAAGTTCCCTGAGACACACTTTTTACATGTTTAAATCCTCCTTTACTTCAATCCCAAAAAAAAAGTACGTCACATACGGGTTTCATCTAGCTTAGCTGGTAAAGGATGATACCAAGATGGACAAACCGACTTATAGAGCCTATTAGCATCAATAATGCGCTTTTATATCTACTGTTATTCACCCTTATTGATGCTCTTATAATTGATGTAATGCACACAGAAATGCAAGTGGAAGGATACAAGTTATGCAAAGAATACAGCGAGAACTGGAGTGGATGGTGTGGGAGTACACCAGGCTGTAACCATAAGTGTAAGTCTGAGGATGGTGCACACAGTGGAGCATGCCACTGGGATGGTTGGGGAAAGGCTTGCTTCTGCTACTTCAAGTGCGATGCGTGATGATTCATGACCATACACACGCACTGAACTCAGTTACTAGACATACTACAATCAATGTCGGAGTCTATGGTGTCTATGCTTTAGGGCGTCATGTCCTCTAATAAAACTCATCTTGTTTCGAGAGTTTATGTCGTGTTTTATGTGTGTCGTACTTATGGCTTACTTCTACAAAAAGAATAGCAAGTACTGACTATATTGTCATCATCTTCTTGTGTTATTACTGCTTGCAAAATCTACTTGTCTGCCTGATCTCTAAGCCAGGAGGGTTAACAATTTTATTAAGGTACGAAAGGCCAGAAAATCGTTAACCTATAGACGCGCATTTCAGTTGAGCATACATCTTCATAGAGCAACTAATATATACTTCAGAAGAATGAGAGTAAAAGAGGGGGGCGGGGGGAGTTGAGAGAAAGAAGGAACCAGGATCAATCCTGCAGAAGAGTTGCTAAGTCATCTTACTAGCTCCGATATCCGACCCCAAAATGAAATTTCCCAATGCGTTTATCGTTGAATGCATATTCGAGCCTTAGAGGGCCTAGTGGCGAATCAAAGCGGATCCCACAGCCATACCCATATCCCTTCCCAGGCTTTTGTCTGGCACCAGCAGGATTACCTAATAAGAAATCACAGAAATGGAGTTACCCAGATTGTTCAACACCAAAATGGAGTTCATACATCACCAATAAGGAAGTACCAAACCCACAGACTGGTTTAAATAATCACACTTAAGTTCAGTCCACAAAGTATTTAGCCAGGTTCCGTAATGAGTGAAACAAAAAGTTCTTTCTAAATGGACAAGGAACAACAAAGGCGAATTGCTTGCAAAAAACTAGGTGAGCAAGGAGACGTACCAGGAACAGACGAGCCAGTTCCAAGATCAGTTCCATAATCGGCAAATAGTGCACCGTCTACTGGTCCATACTGTAACATAGGAAATTATCTCAAGTAAGAACCTCTGGACCAGATAGTCGTAGTCTCGAAAAAATCTATCAAAGAAGACCAGATCTAGATCTTCATATTTGATACACTCTTCACTTTTCAAGTCACAATGAAATTGAACGATCAAGACATACTAAACATAAGATAAGCAGCTACACTTTGCTTCAGAAGATTATAGCACAGGATGTTTATTGAATGTTCTAAGCACTTGCAATACTCTCTCGTCTAATTAAAATTACACGGGAAGGCCAAATTTAGTAACCGACAGTGCTGTCCTAATCCGACATATCGGCACTATCATAAGTTTTCTTATCCTCAAAACAACATGAACATGACAGGCATGACGATACGGAAGAACGAAGGTGAAACTTTTGAAGATGACTCTTGAAGATGCGAAAACATGAAAAAAGCTGATAGTTCAGGAGTACCAGAGGGAAAAACACTTCTCCGCAGCCAACCGCATAGGAACGGCCTGAGCCAACAGCACCTTCTTCATATCCCCTCACACTATCTATACCACCTATGGGAAATGCTTCATGAGGAGGGAAATTACCCACCACATGGCCACCAGACAAACTGAAAAAGGACATAAATGTAAAATTAAAGTTCAAGAAATGAAGATTCATCATACACGCCAACCAGGGTTCACACAGAGAAGAGTGGACTCAACACCACGACAAACCTCAAAAGAAGATTAGCTGGCCCTACTCTGAATATTTTCCTGGCACGAGAATTTATTCGATTGAAACACAACCACCCCGGCAAGATGGGGAGGCCTTGTTCCATGCTGAAGAACTGCATACACATACTCTATAAGAAAGTATTGATAATAAACATACTGATATAATAAGAAAGAAGAGCAGAACTAACCGCTGATAATGCTGAGTCACCAGTGTAATTACACTCGCATTTGGAAAGCAATGTATCATCATGCGAATCCCCACTGAGAAAACATAAATTCTTTGATCAAACAAGGCCACAGATAGAAGGTTTTTGGATAACAGATACAGGCGCACAGAAAATAACAAACTCAAGGCTCAAAAGGTGGTATCTGCAACTGCACAGTTCATATACCTTGCAGTAAGAGGGCTGCCGTAAAAATCCACATTTAACGGATTTCCATTCTGATCACGAGCACCTGCACGCTGCAATTTGGATGGATTAGAAGTTGATACAAACAGCCAAAGGCAGCAACTGGAGCAGCATAACTGCAGTTAACAAACGAACTTTGCACACAGAACTTCCCTAACTACGATCCCATTTTCCCCTCCAAAAGAGAAGACGTTCTTAGACCTATCCTAGGAGATCACAAAATCAAGCATAAAACCAATTATATTGAGAAACCTGAAATGTGACCCCAGCAGTTCCATTCCACTTTGGTCTCAGAGGACGGCTAACTTCAACACCAGCTGTGACATGATTAATGGTCAAGCTATGACCATCAGGTTGATCATGGACCACAGTACCAGGAGTCCTTGAATTCTGGATGAGAAACTTGCATCAGTCATCACTAAAATACAAAGGGAAGACCCTTTCTTTGCAGAGAAACTAAAATATAAAGTGCAAGTCTATGTGGCATCACCTGCACCATAATTGAACTACGTGTACGATTATCATCGCCATCAATCCACGGAACTTTGTAACCTATCCGAAAGATAGAGTCTATTTGCCCCCTCTCCAAAGAGATATTTACTTTATGGTTTTTACCAAAAAGATTCCGATGAGAATATGATAAACTGCAACAGATAACGGAAACAGCGAAAATTAAATTAGTAATAGCATGCAATGGAATTTGGAAAATGATAGATATAAGCTCTAGGTTTCTTTTCTAAATGAATTCAGAGACTATTCTTAAGCTTCGTAATATAATGAAATAAAACAAATGCTCACTAGATCTTCTTATAATGTGAACCAGTAGTCAGACAAGGCAATTCTCAAACCAATTTTCATCATGGGTCATCCAAAAATACCCTCTCTATGTTTCAACATAGACGTAAAGGCTCTGTACATCTGAACTGAACCCCCTTTACCTTACTGTAGGTAGGGGCCTTTTAAAGCATTGGGGTATTGTTGTTGTCTGAAATCTTCATATGCACGCAGCATCTGCATATGAATTCAAGAAGGCATGTAAAGCAGAACATGATCTAAAAAGTTTCTAGTTCTAACAGAGACAAACAGCCTTATGCTTCCTCCTTAAGGAGATTAAAAGTCCTCCACTGTGAAGAGAGGTCAACTAAGGATTTTTTTATTTTTTTTTTTTAAGCTAATGTCACTCAGCAGCCTTGCCCAAATCAGCAAACACACCCCATATCTTCTCTTATATTGCTCTCAAATTACTGCAGGGAGCACAGGAAGAATGTTTCAGCTTAAGGTTTATAGGCACATCTCTACCACAAGTAGAACAACCCACATTCAAAAAGTTGATACCAAAGGTCGTATTTCCACAAGAAATGTCCTGATGTCTCTTTTAAGTCTCAGGGATTCAGAGTTTGGCCTTACCGCCAACATCTGTATTGGCCACTGACATTCCTATACGGATTTTTTCTCCTTTGAAAGTCAGATATAAGTGAAGGAAATTGGGATTTCAAGCTAGAAAATGATTTTCTACTTTCTAAATTTTTACCAATATAAACAATACATTACACAGTCATCCCTGCAGTAGCACAAGAGCATTGCCCGTCTTTGGTTGCAATGAACCTGCTACCTGTATCATTCAATCAACCTCCAAGACTTCTTTACTCTTTGTTTTATCTGTACTTTTTACTTTTCATCTTCTTTCCAAATGTATCATATGATTCATATCATTCAATCAGAATTCAGAAAACTCCTGGGAGGTTCTCTGTCTATGGTGAACAATATAGGAACAGAAAATCTCAAGAAAGCATACCTTCCTATCAAACCAGATAATGGGCCATTCGTTATCCTACAAAGACGAATACACGCCAGAAGTGAGTCAGAGGAAAAAGTAGTTCATAGAATAATTAATTAAGAAATTACAAGAGAATATTATTGGTATAATGGAACATCACAGAATTCCATACCCGCCTGAAATTCCTCCACCTGCTGAAAAACCTCCACTCACACGCTCAACCACATTCATCACCAAATCAACCTTTCCCGTCTCTAAATTTTTATAAGAAAAGGGGCATATATAAGATTAGTGGAAGGTACAAATTTGTGCAAGCAAATGCAGAAAACTGAAATTCAAGGTATAGGGATCCCATCAAAATTGTGCATCGACCTCACTATTACCATGAAAACAGCAAGTTGATCTAAGTTATATATGACAGCAGCTGCACAAACTGTTTCCAGGTCCTGTTAACTGGCCAAGGTAGAATGATGATGGAAATTGAAGGTTGAATTTAATTCCAAAACAGAGAATTGTGTGTGATTTATTCAGGTATGAGGTATATATCAAATTAGGTCCATTCTCCAAGCGCAGATGAGTACAAACCACTAATAAGAAAAGTGGACTTGAAAACTAAGAAGTCGCCTTCATGAATATCCTACTAAGAGAAATCATTGACTACTTTCTGCATAGACCTTACCCAGAGAGATAATGTTGAAAGCAATTAGGGAGTTTACAAATGATACTGGCACCAATGACTATTAGGGTCATACTAATCCCTATTGGCAGTCAATGAGCCAAAGGAATCAGATTTCTCAGAAATAATCTTTCATAAGAGCTATACCTATACCGCCCATACAAGAGAGTACAGCTCAGCAACTGAAAGAGCTGACCACAAGATGAGCGAGATAAAGACTTAATCTTAGAATTGGAAGGATCAAGAGGACCATGATCAGCTATATAATCTTTAACAGCCAGTTTTTGACACACAGTTGAGACACATAATGAAGTTTCTTTTTACCTCCAGCAGGCTGAGGGAGAATGCCAACATCATCCATAATACCCATTGACATAACGGTATCTACATCTCTTTTGCCTTGCTTTATACTGTAAATCTGTCAAGAAGCATTGGCAAGGACAAGATATCTTCATCACACACTGAAGTTTATTTTCAGGAATTGCACAACAACAGTTTTGGGAACACGGATAAAGGGCAGCCCGGTGCACATTGGCGTCCCCACAAAGTGAAGGTCTGTTGGGAACAAGGATATCCCTCTTAAATAATGAAGACTAGTGAAAATCCACAACGGCCCTCGAAATAATCATATACAAAGTAAGATACACTGTCTACAATCAGCTAGATGAAGAGTGAGATCATTAACTATACAACACATCTTAAAATTCCTGTTTTTTACGCATTACCAATGAGTGCTACTCACTTGGAGTTCAGTAAGTGTCACCCGCGAAGTGGAAAGTTCTAAGTCCATTCTGGCTGACAAACAAAACACTCGGCTTTTCATGGCAAGAAATGTGTGTATTCCAAATAAACCAAAGCTTGAACATAAGAATTTTTGCATCAGTATTCCAAATAAAGCAAAGCTTGAACGTAAGAAAAAGCGACCAACTACCTGTCCTTTTTTCGTTGAGAGCTCCCGAAGAATTGTTTCAGTCTTTGTCTTCCCAGCAATTGGCTCACGTCTAAAAATAAAAGTAAATGGGGGTTAGTTAAATATGTGCAGGCAACAACATCAAATTTGTGGTAATAAACAGTCATGTTCTTTTTTTTTTAGATAATATTACGATACACACTCAAAGCAAGAAACTTGCAAAAAATAGGACAATTTATAAAGTAAAATAGTAGTCTTTATCAACGAAACGGATTGAGACGTCATTGACCTCTGCTTCTGTAACTTGCAACTTTAGTACACCCCCGGAAAGTATCTCAACACCTGAAACCTAATTAAGTAAAACTAATTACCTATGTGCAACAAAAGTTAATATAAATTTTTAGAACAACCAGAACCTTTCCAAAAACTTCAACCACATGACAGCTTAAAAGTATTAAAGCAAAGGAACCCTCAGATATTACCATGCCAAACATGCCACGATCCATGTACCAACCATTGATGGTATCAATCACTTCACCCAAGCGCCTGACATTGACCACTTTCCCTGCATAGATTCACCACAACTTAATTCAGCAGAGGGTATGCCTTACCCACAAATAAATTTCTCCAAAAGCACTAATACAAATTACCATATCCATTTTGGAAGGAGTCTTTTATAAACTCGGATGGCAATGCATTAGCTCCTTCACACACCAAGCCTTGAAGCTCCTGGTTTGGCTCTACCTTGGGCCACAAACCGGCAAATTGAAATACAGTTAGCAATTCAGGAAGGAGAAGAATAATGACATCATCCCTCACGATAATGCATACGGAAAACACATTTTTCTTAAAAAGAGGTTTCCGACTAGGACACTAACGTAAATCCCTCTTGTATAATATCCAAGATGACAGCAAAACAGATACATATGCAAGAAGCTAAGCATAACCACATATTCAGAACAATGAAGACATGGGTAAAAATCAACTCATAATCCCTAAAACATATGCGAAACTTAGGCCGAATTCCTCCATAGGGAAAGTCCTGGTTAAATGAGAATCTCTAATCCACTCCCGCGCCTGAATTTCAACTCCATGTCCAGCAACAAGCAACATAACGCCCACTACTCAAATTTTAACCCTGAGACACCTTGTGCTATCTATTTCCGGTTCGATACATGCAGACCTAAGTTTACTCTAGCAAGTTCTGACATAGTAGGCAAATTGTAAACCACAAAAACAAAAAACAAAAAAAACAAAAAAAAAAACATTTCAACAATCAATGTACAATGATCTCTTCTAACAACAACAAAACTTAGGGACATTTCATTCACATTATTGTTGCATGAATTATACAGCAAAAAATTTAACCAAAATCATGAAAATGAGCATAAAGTATAGCATACGATACCTCAAACACCAATTTGGTACCATCCTTAGCATCCACTACAACAGGGCTACAAGAAGCAAAAGACCCACAATCAATAATTCTATGAACATCCTCCTGAACCTCCCTACTACTCAAAGCCGAATTCGGTCTCGACGCCTTCAATGCCTCCAAAACCTCCAATTCCAG
>JBBYHQ010317563.1:0-16201 GCA_038382645.1 Spergularia azorica | reverse complement strand
GGAGTTGATGACTTGATGATGGTGGTATGGTGAAGAACAAAAGTTGGAGGAGAGAGGGTGAGAAATGAGGAAAAGACGGGGAGGGATTAAGGGGGTAGAAAGATTTGGGAATTATTTAGGGATGTAATTAACAATTAAACTATCATCTAATATACTTTCAATGCTCCCTCCTTGGTTCTTGTGCCAAAAGGCAACGTAAAGAACTCACCGAAATGGAGGGAGTATGATATGAGAGTTGGTTCCTCCGTTAATGATATTTTTATGACGTTTCGGGACATGAGACTCTTTGGCATTAGCAGGCAATTTTTGCCGATTTTCATATCTTACAATAGGTTTTTGGCCCTAATATTTTGCTCAAACCCATAATGTGACCCCACGATGCCCTCACAAATATTTGAGCATTTTTTGTTCTGGGGCCATTTTTGGCCAAAAAAAGTGGATTATACTACGTTTTTGGCCATTTTTGACAATATTTTTGAAAATAGCCGAAATTTCTCAAAATTTTACAACGAATAGCCCTAGAGTAACCTAATTGGATATGAGAGTTGGTTCCTCCGTTAATGAAATTTTTATGACCTTTCGTCACTCGTGACACTTTGGCATTAGAGGGCAATTTTTGCCGATTTTCATATCTTAGAATAGGTTTTCGGCTCTGTTATTTTGCTCAAGCCCATAATGTGACCCCACGGTGCTCCCACAAAAATTTGAGCATTTTTTATTTTGGGACAATTTTTGGCAAAAACAGTGGATTATGTACTACGTTTTCAGTCAATTTTGACAATATTTTGGAAAGTAGCCGAAATTTCTCAAAACTTTACAACGGATAGCCCTAGAGTAACCTATTATGATATGAGAGTTGGTTCCTCCGTTAATGATATTTTTATGACGTTTCGGGACACGTGACTCTTTGGCGTTAGCGGGAAATTTTTGCCGATTTTCATATCTTACAATAGGTTTTTGGCCCTAATATTTTGATCAAACCCATAATGTGACCCCGCGGTGCTCTCACAAATATTTGAGCATTTTTTGTTCTGGGGCAATTTTCGGCAAAAAAAAAAAGTGGATTATGGGTGTGTTTGGCCAAGCTCCAACTTCTCCAGAAGTGCTCCTCAGAAACAGTTTCTGGAGGAGGAGCTTCAAATTGGAGCTTCTACTTCTGATGAACAAATTTACACTACAAGTGCTTCTCAGAAGTCAGAAACAGTTTCTCAGTTTTGTGTGTTTGGCCAGTTTCCAGTTTCTAAGACCCAGAAACAGTTCAGGAGCTTGGCCAAACACACCCTATATACTACGTTTTTGGCCATTTTTGACAATATTTTTGAAAATAGCCGAAATTTCTCAAAATTTTACAACGAATAGCCCTAGAGTAACCTAATTGGATATGAGAGTTGGTTCCTCCGTTAATGATATTTTTATGACCTTTCGTCACTCGTGACACTTTGGCAATAGAGGGCAATTTTTGCCGATTTTCATATCTTAGAATAGGTTTTCGGCTCTATTATTTTGCTAAAGCCCATAATGTGACCCCACGGTGCTCCCACAAAATTTTGAGCATTTTTTATTTTGGGACAATTTTTGGCCAAAAACAGTGGATTATGTACTACGTTTTCGGTCAATTTTGACAATATTTTGGAAAGTAGCCGAAATTTCTCAAAAGTTTACAACGGATAGCCCTAGAGTAATCTATTATGATATGAGAGTTGGTTCCTCCGTTAATGATATTTTTATGAAATTTCGGGACACGTGACTCTTTGGCGTTAGCGGGCAATTTTTGCTGATTTTCATATCTTACAATAGGTTTTTGGCCCTAATATTTTGCTCAAACCCATAATGTGACCCCATGATGCCCTCAGAAATATTTGAGCATTTTTTGTTCTGGGGCCATTTTTGGCCAAAAAAAAAGTGGATTATATACTACGTTTTTGGCCATGTTTGACAATATTTTTGAAAATAGCCGAAATTTCTCAAAATTTTACAACGAATAGCCCTAGATTAACATTAACCTAATTGGATATGAGAGTTGGTTCCTCCGTTAATGATATTTTTATGACCTTTCGTCACTCGTGACACTTTGGCAATAGAGGGCAATTTTTGCCGATTTTCATATCTTAGAATAGGTTTTCGGCTCTATTATTTTGCTAAAGCCCATAATGTGACCCCACGGTGCTCCCACAAAATTTTGAGCATTTTTTATTTTGGGACAATTTTTGGCCAAAAACAGTGGATTATGTACTACGTTTTCGGTCAATTTTGACAATATTTTGGAAAGTAGCCGAAATTTCTCAAAACTTTACAACGGATAGCCCTAGAGTAACCTATTATGATATGAGAGTTGGTTCCTCCGTTAATGATATTTTTATGACGTTTCGGGACACGTGACTCTTTGGCGTTAGCGGGCAATTTTTGCCGATTTTCATATCTTACAAAAGGTTTTTGGCCCTAATATTTTGCTCAAACCCATAATGTGACCCCACGGTGCTCTCATAAATATTTGAGTATTTTTTGTTCTAGGGCAATTTTTGGCCAAAAAAAAGTGGATTATATACTACGTTTTTGGCCATTTTTGACAATATTTTTGAAAATAGCCGAAATTTCTCAAAATTTTACAACGAATAGCCCTAGAGTAACCTAATTGGATATGAGAGTTGGTTCCTCCGTTAATGATATTTTTATGACCTTTCGTCACTCGTGACATTTTGGCATTAGAGGGCAATTTTTGCCGATTTTCATATCTTACAATAGGTTTTCGGCTCTAATATTTTGCTCAAACCCAAAATGTGACCCCACGGTGCTCCCACAAAAATTTGAGCATTTCTTATTCTGGGAAAATTTTTGGCCAAAAACAGTGGATTATGTATACGTTTTCGGTCAATTTTGACAACATTTTGGAAAGTAGCCGAAATTTCTCAAAACTTTACAACGGATAGCCCTAGAGTAACCTAATTGTATTTGAGAGATAGTTCCTCCGCTAATGGTATTTTTATGACCTTTTGGCACACGTGACTCGTTAATGCTAGTGTGCTGTTTTTGCTGATTTTCATACCTTACAATAGGTTTTTGGCCCTAATATTTTACTAAAACCCATAATGTGACCCCACGGTGCTCTCACAAATATTTGAGCATTTTTTGTTCTGGGACAATTTTTGGCCAAAAAAAAGCGGATTATATACTACGTTTTTGGCCATTTTTGACAATATTTTTGAAAATAGGCGAAATTTCTCAAAACTTTACAACGAATAGCCCTAGAGTAACCTAATTGGATATGAGAGTTGGTTCCTCTGTTAATGATATTTTTATGACTTTTCGTCACTCGTGACACTTTGTCATTAGCGGGCAATTTTTGCCGATTTTCATATCTTACAATAGGTTTTCGGCTCTAATATTTTGCTCAAACCAATAATGTGACCCCACGGTGCTCCCACAAAAATTTGAGCATTTTTTATTTTGGGACAATTTTTGGCCACGTTTTTGGTCAATTTGGACAACAGTTTTTAAGTTAACCGAAATTTCTCAAAACTTTACAACGGATAGCCCTCGAGTAAACTAATTGGATTTGAGAGTTGGTCCTCCGTTACTGATACTTTTATGACCTCTTGGCATACGTGACTTGTTAATGCCAGCGTGCTATCTTACAACATGTTTTTGACTCCAATATTATAATGAAACCCATAATATGACCCGCAGGAACTCCCACAAAAATTTGAGAAGTTTTGGATCTGGGACTATACTTGGCCAAAATCAGTGGATTATGTACTTCGGCTTTGGCCAATTTAGACAACTGAGAGTAACCAAATTTTCTCAAAACAATATTATGGACAACATTAGTAACTTAAAAGAATATTATAGTTGGTTCCTTCATTAATGATATTTTTATCACGTTTTAGCGAAGTGATTCGTTGAAGCTAACGTGCTATTTTTGCCGATTTTGGTATTTTACAATAGGTATTTGCCTCAATTTTTTGCTCAAACCCATCATATGACCCCTAGGCGTTCCCATAAAAAATTGAGCAGATTTTGTTCCGGAACTACTTTTGGCCTAAAAGAGTGGATTATGTACTTCATTTTTGGCCAATTTGGACAACATTTTTCAAGGTAGACAAATTTTTACAACAGTTTTCTACCATTAGGGTTCGAGTAACCTAATAGGATGTCAGAGTTGGCTCCCTTGTTAATGATATTTTCATGACCTTCCGGCAAATGTCACTCGTTGAGTTTAGCGTGCTATTTTCGCCAATTTTCGTATCGACAATAGGTTTATGGCTCTAATATTTTTCTCAAACCTATAATATAACCTCAAGGGGCTCCAACTAAAATTTGAGCAGTTTTTGTTCCACGACTATATTTTCCAAAAACAGTGGATTATATAGTTCAGTTTTGGCCAATTTGAACAACATTTTTTAGAGTAGCCATTTTTTTTAAACCAAAACTATTGATAGCCTTATAGAAACCTAATAGTATATGTAGTTGGTTCCTCCATTAATAATATATTTATGCCTAGACAACGAAAGTCGAAAACTTTAGTCTTGCACCAAATTTCCTTGATGCCTCAAGCAATTCAGTAGATAGACCTATTCTTACAGATGTTTTCATTACTAATCTACTATGCCTGTTGTCAGCAAAAAATCATATAACGCGGCATTTGCTTAGTGACAACATTATCATTACCCCAGTGCCTCAAAGGCTCTCGCCATAAGGCGGTGTCAAATTTACGCAAGCCTTACCCCACCATGGCGCAATTCTAAGGTGTATAATTTTGGGTCGACTGACATGAACCGTCAAATGATATACAATCAAATATTTACAACAAGAAAATCACATAACATTCCAACATACGATAAAAATGATCAAATGAAAAAAAAAAAAAAGGGAATTACCAATATTAATCTGGCGATTACAATCACTGTGCCTATACTTTTCGACGAGCTCAGCAACTTCTTCTTCACGCAACGGTTCACCCAAAACCCTTACTCTCTCCTCCTCCCACTTCTGTCTCACTGCATCCTCATCTCCCTCGACCGGGGCGCATGTACCGGTCCATTTCCGGTCGAGACGGCCTGGCCCGAACGGGGAGAACCGGGGCGGTTCTCGGAAGCTGATGGGTTTGGCTGTCGGGTCGGATTCAGAGTAGGAGTACCGGAAGTCGAAGGGTAGGTCGGAGTTTACCGGATTTTGAGGGGCATTTTGGGAATTTTGGTTGGGTTGTTTTTTGGGGGTTTTCTTGGGTTTAGGGAGGAAAGAGAAAGGTGGGTCCTCGTCGGAGGAGAGAGAATGGGAGGAGAAAGATTGGAGGCGGAAACGGCGTCGTGTAATGGAGAGCCGTAGCATTTGGTGAATTTTAGTGAGGTTGAAGATGAATGGGGCTTGTAGAATTTGTTTCGAATTCGAGGCGAATAGGACTATAATGAAATGTTGAGCTTGAAGGGCAAATTTGGAAATTTGCGTGTGAGTGATCAAGTCCGACCGCCGTTTTAGAACCTTTACGGCTTAAATGAATGTGTGAGAAAAATCCAAACTGAATACTCCGTACAATATAAAATCGGAAGATGTGAGGTTGACGCTTTTACCGGTCAGTTTATGTTGTATAGGGCTTGAGCTTGGAGGTTCAGTTAATCAAGGACCATGATAACGCCACGCTGCAATTAGACTGCTCCACGACCCCCTCTCTTTGGCGCGTGTATAACATGAACGTGATACAACTTGGACTAGATTAAACCACTTACCACACAAGGAGATTGAAAAGCGAACATATAGATCACAGGATCAGCCAAGAGTTTTGTATTAGCAATTTCGTTTCATGCTGTACAAAGGGGTGCACTACATTGCACAGATTAGCATCAACCTAATGGCTAAAAACAATAGTTATATCAATGTCAAATGCGAGCATAATGCGTACAGACAGGAAAGAAGCTAGTACTGTAACAATGAGGATGAATTGTGAATCAATAGTATCTGAAAGAGTGCGAAAGCTTCATGTTGAAGCCAGCTTTGCCAGACCCTCATCCTTGTATCGTCTCTGGTCAACAACCATGGATTCAAAAACTTCCAGTAAGTTGCCTAGACCAGAGATGTTCTCTGTCTCCCCTAACGCCTCTAGGGCATACACAATGCTCTCAATAGTGGACAGATATCCGGGTTTAGGCTGTCGTCTAACTTCACTAAACAAGCTCAGTTTCGCCACATCCAACCTCACGGAAGGCAATAACTTCAACCATGGGTTTTCAATGTACATCCTCTTCGCCTTTGCCCAAGTCCCGTCTAGAACAATCAAGTTCTTTACCTCAAAATCAACAGCCTCGGCAGCAACTGCATTTTGAGACGGAAAAAGTAGTACTGTTCCCGGAGGAACCCTTATTTCAAACTCCTCGAATTGTTCTAACCCTATGCTCCCGCTTATCTTCCTATTTTGCAACTTCCTCACCACAAACCCTCCTGCCAGAAATTCCAATGCATCCGGAGAGTCGACTAGGTGCTCAAAACTCGATGTTTTGGATACATCATCTAGGAGCATCCGTGAATGAGACACATAGCTGTTTTTACCATACTTTTCGATTGTTACACTCATCAAAGGTTCATCTTTTAGTTTCTTTAAAACCTTACTCTTAACAATCTCACAACTTTCGCTGATTCCGTCACCTGATCCGACTACATCTACATCAGATTGCTTGTTTAAATGACCACCATTTTCAGCTGATACACCACTGCTTCCATCAAAACCAGTGATTTCACTCACACTAGCGCGTTGAAAGTCTGCCAATTGCTCTGAAACTTCCGCGTCAAGCTCACCAACTTGATCAAAATCACGCTTCTGAGCCTTTCTAACCTCTAAACCCTCAACAGTCTCCACTCTCTCAGAGGCATTTCCACAAACACTTGGCGTGCATTCGTCTTCGGCCAAACCCGAAACACAATCGGACCCCAACGGTAAGAACTCAAACTGGGCCCCAAAATTAACATCAGTGACAGTAAAAACATCAACATTTTGCAACCCAATTTTAGCAATCTTGGCAGAATTAAGAGGGTGTTTCTTCTCTAAACTATGCTGAAGAATAGTGACATGAATTTTGTTGTCGAGATTCGGGTTTTTGATTCGAGTGCAGAGGCAAAGAGAAATGGGTTTCGAACAATTCGGGCATGTGGGTCGTTTGGATTCGGGTTGAGATCCCATGTTTAGATTGTGGGAGAAGCAGGAAACTTTGTTGGTTAGAAATGGCGGGAGTTTGTTTGTAGCCGTTGGTGATCGCAGCCCTGACTTGAGGTATCCTAGCATAGTAGAGTACTAGAATTAAGTTGCAAAAAACTTGCATATCACGCATAACCTTAATGCATAGTACTCCGTATGACGGGACGATAAAGGGGTTGAATTAAGTCGTAAGCCGTTTAACTCCGTTTAAAGAGTATTGAAATCAAGCAGTGATTAGTGTAAAAACTTATATCGAGAGACTCATCCATCATTATCAGGTGAACAATGCGTGTCGAATCCAAGTGTTGTTTAGTGAACCTCATGCATATTTATGATGGGAAGGAGTTGAATCAAGACGTAAGTGACTCGTCTAAGGAGAGATCAACTTTGACTCCCATTGCAAGCATAAATTCATATCGAAAGGTGATTTGACTATTGTTATATTTATGATGTAGGTCAAATCTAGATGTAGTCGGAGTAAAAATACAAAGCATTAGATTGAGAAATAAGGTAAAACAAAGGCAACGACTATCGCCTACCGATCCAGCACTCCCACTAACTCAGTATAGTTAAAAATATAGTGAGTAAGAGAATCAGAAGATTGTTGTGGAGCGATAGTCCTCTCCTACCACACAACGCCTGAGCCTAGTCCAACATGGGCATTGACCCTTGTTGCACCTACTCTACAACAAGGCTTATATGTGGTGTTTTTCCCCCCAATCGATTCAATCTAGATTTATGCAAGATTTGATAACACAATCGACAAATTTCTCAATTCATTACGTATTGTATTGACCACAAATTGTAACACGGATCTTTTAACCGTATCCTTTGCATCAAGTTTTAATAGTGCTACTAATCGATCTCATAACCATTATATCGACCTTTGACTCGTCTACAATAAAACCATTTCTTTCTTTAACCAACAAAACAAAATAGAAGCAATGTGGAAGTGGAGTTGTTGACAACTTAACACCAACTACTGTACTTTCCCAAACATTCAGACATTGACCAACTGAAATCTCACATTACGCAGGTCGGCCACACGCCAAAATTCCGAAACTTTCCCCAATTTGACCAGAAATTCCCACTCAATTAAATTTCCCAATTTCCAAATCCGATCTCATTTACAAATCCTTGATTAATTTCTCAAATACCCAATTGGTTAAAAATGCATGATTTTTGCTTCACAATCCCATATGGGTTTGTTCTGATGTTGGGTGGGCTTATCGGTTACGCTAAGAAGGGCAGTTTGATGTCTCTTGCTGGTGGTTCTGGTGCTGGTTTGTTGCTCATCTTAGCTGGCTATTTGAGCCTACAATCTTTTAAAAAGAGGAAAAATTCCTACTTTGCCTTGATTCTTGAGACTGGTATTCAATCAATCTTCTCCTTCAAGTTTTGTGTCTTTTTTCTTACCAATTTCATTTCTGCAAGTATTTTGTTGTTGATGATTTCTCTGTAAGTGTGTGATTTGTTTCTACAATTGGTGTTAGATGCTCATATGGGTCTGTAATGGTTTTTTTTTTTTTTTGTGGAAATGGATGGGTTTATTTGTTGAATTAGTGAACAAATGGGAATGGTTTGACTTGTAGTATAAGATACTATAAGTTGTTTATTTATGGTGTTTTGTTGATTGGGAATGTGATCATGTGGTTACATGGCAATTCTATGGTATGCGCGAATTGTGGAATTTGAGGTTGGATGGTAGTATGGGATCATGTGGTTATTGTAAAGCGATCTCGGGTTTAGAATAGTTGAGACTTCAGAGATTTCTGTTGAAGGATCCTTAGAGGCTTAGAGGAAACTATTCTGTGGAGAATCTATAGATGTAGGACGAGTTTCAATAAATGTAGGATGAGTTTCCGGGTTTAGATGGTGATTTGGAGGCCTTCATGGAGAATTTGATTAATGTAGGATGAGTTTTCGGGGTTAGATAGTGTTTTGGAACAGGGATTTATTTGATATCATCATCTAGATTCTAGAAATTAAAATCATGAAATGAATTCTAATTCCTAACTGAAAAGCGTAAGCTCATGGTTGAGGCCTTACTCAACGGATTTATACCTTAATCCTTAACAAGACCCCTCATCCAAATGCCCTTTGGGCTTGAAGTGTGGAAAATGCTCATGCCTGCTAATATATTGTGCTTGAGAGTCCACTTGAAAGAGGAGGGGGAACTCGAGACTTCAACGTCTATGAGGCTGTGGTGTCATGTGAAAGAACTATTTTAAAGAAAAGTCTAAGTTCACAGTCGAGGCACATCCAGTGGTTTTATACCTCAGTACAATGGCTTGGAGTTGGGGGTGGGCATAAAGGAGGGAGTGGTGGTGATGCAAGGATGGTAGCGTAGCGTTGTGGCGAAGGTTGCTGGGAAGGGGGAATAGGAGAGAGGGTAAATGGGTTAGAAAAAGGAAATTTGAATTGCTAGGTTAGGATCTGAGAATGAGTTTCTTACCCTTGCATGATATTAATTGGAAATTGGGCCAAATCCAGTTTCGAATTGTTCGGTATTCCCAAGCACAAAATTTAGGTCCAAATGTTGCTAAACACATTATGGTTGACAATTGACACATTACATTAAGTTGATGTCCAACTTTTTCGTTTGTTGGGCAATGTGCAATAGTAGGCTAGAGATGTATCTGAAGATATGCTATTTGTAGGTGAGCTATCTTGACTTTACCTAATATAATGTATTTGAGTAATCAACTAGAAACTTGGCTGCCTTGTCAGTTATTTGTTTGTAACTGACAGTATGGGATATCTGTTGAGCAAAGTGTTTTAAGAAGGTGCTTAGACTATATGTTGAAGCTAGCTTATGAAAGACCTTGATGTGGTTATTTCCAAATTGATTTCAGTAAAAGCTAGCTGCTAAATGAATTGCATCCTGTTGATTTTCTCGTTCTGGTCGTTTGGACTGCTATTTATTTCACTGCTGATGTGTTAAATGTCTACTCCACTATCCAGACACTTGTCGAATTCAAATCTTTTCAGCCTTTTTTATCTTTTTAAATAGACACAATTTATATTCCTTAAAAGGAATTTCCTGTCTGTGATGTCGTAGATTCTATGATTTTCCTGGGTTGCTGTAACTAAGCTGAAAGGGGGTTTTCCAGCTGAATATTTGTTTTGGACGGTTGGCTTCAGATAGTGATTTGCTCTTGGAATTCTAAACCACTACCAATTTGACTAGAGTCTTGTTAGGGATCTAGAATCTGGCTGTCTATATCTCGAGAGTTGAGAGTTTAGACCAACGATTTCCCAGCTTCTCTCCTGTATCTTGTTTCGAGACCCATTTTTCTTTTGTTGTTTGCCTTGCGAATCCTAGGAAAGTTGGTGTCTTGGTGACATACATTACAGTGAAGGAAATGCTTATCAAATGGAACTAAATTATGGCACTACTTAAATTATATATTACTATATTAGGCTTCAGCAGTTCCCACCAACTGGCCTTTCTTTCACCAAGAATCCAAGACGAGGAATCAGTACTACTCTGAAAAGACAATCTGAGATCAACGTTCTTTAACACTTGACCTAAGTACTGGATGCTAATAATTTGTGTCCCAAGTTATGTCAAAGGTGAACGCTTTGACATGAAAGTCATTGGGCAGGAACCACATGTTCTACTTCTTCTAGTGTGTCTTTTGTGAATTTTGGTAATTGCTGTAAGCTTACCTGTTATCTCTTGCATACTTCACAATGTAAATATACTTTCAATTGTGAGTGGTAATTTCTAATCACTTGTCCTTGTTTCATAAGTTTTCTTCATATGTTCCATGCAGTAGCAATATCATGGCATTGTTGTTCATTTCTCGATAAATTACAATGACGTGTAAATAGCTGAGTCTGAATTTATCCATCTCCCTTGGCAGTAACTGCAACTGGACTCACCTACGTCATGGGACAACGTTATATGGAGACCTCAAAGGTCATGCCCGCTGGGATTGTTTCTGGGATAAGGTACTCTATTCAGTTCTCTGTTCCGAAACTGCATCTTTTTTTTTTTTTGTGGATTACATTATAGATTTTAAAAGTTTTATTCCGTGATTCACAGTAATTTAAGAAACTGATAATATGGCTGTTGCTATAAAATTGTCATCCTAAAGCGCAGCACTTGAATATTCCTTCCATGAAAGAAAACTTTTACTTAGTTGTGCTTAATCAACCATACTACTGATAGTATTCGCCACAATGAAATGCCATATCGTGGATCACATTTTACTTGATAGTGGAACATCCTATTGATTGTAACATTATGGTTTTACGTTCTGTACATTCTGTTTGGTCGAGAGGCACTGCTAAATCCTAATGATTGCCTTGCTTGCTGAGGGAGAAAATAGAACGGGTTGATGGAAAATTTTAAGTTCAAATGACATTGAACAACAGTTAATGAGGTTTCACAAGATGCCGAATGTCTATATCAGTTCCCTGATAATTCCTGATCCTGACTGATCTTTGTTCCATCTTATTTGCAGTGCCTTCATGACTGCTTTTTACGTATACAAGGTAGCAACTGGTGGCAACCATTTCCCTGCCAAGGCTGAATGATTAATTTGATGACATCAACATACAAATTCACATAGAAATGTACTGACAGCGATGTATGTTTGCATTTGTGTATGAAATTTACGTACTATCTTCTTTCGACTGCTGCTTTGGTCCTGGTTGTGTAGACACAGAAATTTGGTCACCTGTACTTGAGAAACTACTTGTATTCAGATTCAAAGAAAACGCTGCGCATCAAAAGTATTAATTTATATAGTACTAAGTCTTGTTAAAGAAAGTCAACTTTGTGTATCTGGAGGTGCAGAAACATGTTCAGAAACAGAAGAAATTGGTCTATGATTCTATGTATCTCCAGATTCTCCACTGATCTTGTATCACAAAATTGTTGAAAAGACAAGGGAAGAAATCAGGTTGAAATATTACTTTATGAAATATTAGGCAATAAATGAGAATATTAGGAAATAAATGAAAAATTGCTTTATTTGTTGATCTTATTACTAGACAAAATTCACTTTAAATATGAAGGGAGAACCACACAAGCTCCATAAATTTTGAAACAAAATAAAACTTGGAAATAAAAATAGAGCATTCTTTATCCAGTTGTTACAATATGAAGAGTTTTGCATTACATTTTCTCCTTCTAGTGTCCATCATCTTCACATCTTTGGGTATGTATAATTCTTACTCTCTCTTTTACCAATGAATTGTTTTTTATGCTCGTATGACGAATAATCATGAATGAATTTCCCTCATTTCAAAGACCGGAATAAAATTACCATCATACTAAGTTATGCAACCAATACATGTCACCTCACATTCTATGTTCATACTGTGCACAACACTTAAACTCGAAATTTTCACGAGGCATTTTATTCTCACTACGTCCGCTTTTTTTTTTTATTATGTATTGTTAACGAATTGCCTAACTCAAACAATTACTTTTGCAACAGACACAACATTTGGTCGACAAATGGAGTCTCAAGTGGCTTGGACACCAAAAGCATCCACAGTTCAATTCTCTGAAGCACACTGCCATACAGTTCAAAAATGCTCTTTATGCGAATTTGATCATTGCTCTACTGTTTCTTGTACAGCTACCACAGTTGGGTTGCTCGTTTGTTGTTGTGATGACCACTACCATTAATAAATCCTTAAAATATCATTTTAGACCATATTTCAAAAATCGGAAAATATTGTTTTTTTAGACTATAAACACCATAATATTTGATAAAATTATTTTCTTCGGCATTTTTTGTAATACTTTGTTAAGTTTATAATCAAGTCTGCAAAATCACTATTATGGACACATCGACCACCACGAGTCGACAACGAATGATACACACGCCCGACACAGGGTAGCGTGGAAGGTGGGATTTTCTCCCTGACATTATCATTTGCTTAAGAAACGAGCTACTACGAAAGATTGAAAGGAACCAGAAGAAACAAAAGTTAAGAAGAATTATCTGCTGAACGTTTGTGTTATATACAGATTAATGTGTGTCGAGTTGTCGACTCATGCTAACCTAGAAATTACATTTCCGGTTAATTTGGTAACATGAAATAACCAGCCACTCTATTGCCATGGGATGATTACATCAAAGTTTACACCACATACAAACCAACATACATACGTGACGATCCGCTAGGCTACCTTTGAGACAATTATATACATGGAACGACACGAAATGTTACAGCGCTACTATGTACAGTGGTCTAGACAAGGAGCAGAATTCGGCTGCAGAAACTCAACAATTTTTGGGTCTGTAGTATTTTGGTGGGAGGGACGGGCATTTCTCATTCATGTGCGAGTATGGATCGATGGTATTGTATGTAGGTAGTTCCATCCTGTGTTTTCCTAGGATTTGACAGAAAGGAAGCTTCACAGTATCATTATCATTGCACCAACTCGGCAGGCGACTGGAGTTATTTTCAAAGAACTTTAGTGAATATGCGTCCTTTATCTGCAAGCATGAAGCAAAAATTAACCCCTTTGCTCACTAGCAATCGAAAAAGAAAAAGTCTAATACTTGAACCTCAGGTTCCCTTCAATCCTTGGAACTATAGCACAAGCAAAGAAGTGTTAACAGCTTAACACATCAAATGATCAAATTTAGTTTGTATAGTTGCCTCACTGCAGAAGTTGTACTTTTAGTGGGCGGTTTTTTACAGTCCCGACAATAAGACCACAATCTCCTATGTTCCTCTAATAGGGAACGCGTAAAAATCACTACCCTATAGTCCTGTAGTGACTATGCCTAAGATGGACAACATGACCATTTCTTAATATAAAAAAAAAGAAGATGATACGATTGTTCTAAAGACTAGTAAAGCACACACTTCATCATACTGAGAAGAAAGCTAAAAATACGGAGTAATAGATTTGTGTTTCAATATCTGCCTGCCACTATTAATCTACAGAGCTGCAATAGTCTAAAATACTAACAGAAGATCACAAGCCTCTACAGATTGCTGCTCCTCAATAAATCTAGATTTTTTAGGATACGTGACATACGGTCACTAGAACAACAACATTACCCCAGTGCTTAAAAAGAATCTCGCCTATGGCAAGACAAGGAGATTACCATTCATGCAACCTTACTCAAATGTTAAAACACGTACGGGCTGTCTCTAGTAAGAATTTGCACCAAGAATTGCATTGAATGACTGCCACTTAACAATATAACAAATGCAAACTGTTAAGTGAGTCGTTTTGCTTCTTCCATTACAACAACAACAACCAAGCCTTATTCCCAAAATGATTTGGGGTCGGCTAACATGAATCGTCATCTCTAACCGTCTTGTGTAGGTCATGTAAGTTCAAGATCATTGTGAACCAGTTAAAATATTGGAAACCCGTCTAAAAGGAGTTTTAAAAAGCCATCAAAAAAACAAGTGAAAAACATATGAACTTTAAACAGATAATAGATAAAGTTTTGAGAGAAGATGAAAAAGTCTAAGAGACGAAGAAAAAAAAAAAACAAGAAAAATTAGAAAACAAAAAAATAGTCAAATTAAGTCCTCCACAGGGATAGAGTCTCTCCCCACCGCCTATCCAACACCATACTCTCCTCAAGCCCTAGGACGCCCATATCACTTCTAATCACCCTCATCCAAGTCATCTTGGCTCTTCCCCGAACCCTAATAATATTATCACTTCCTCACACTTCTACTCTTCTAACCAGCGCGTCACTAGGCCTCTTTTTCACATGGCTAGACAAAACAACAAAATGAAAGGGGGAGATCATAGTGGGTAGGAGGGAGTATAGTACTAAGTCTTGTTAAAGAAAGTTAACTTTGTGTATTTAGTGGAGCAGAAACATGTTTAGAGACAGAAGAAATTGGACTATGATTGTATGAATCTCCCCACTGATCTGGTATCACAAAATCGTGATTTCTTCCCTTTTCTTTTCTGTTTGATTTGGAAGAAAATAAGAAAAATAGGAAATAAATGAAATATTACTTTGTTTTTTGATTTTATTACTCGACAAAAATCACTATAAGTTTCAAGAGAGAACCACACATTCCAATCATCTAAAAAACAACCTTGAAAAAAAATATAGAGCATTCTTTGTCCAGTTTGTTACAAAATG
Source organism: Spergularia azorica (assembly GCA_038382645.1). Taxonomy (NCBI): domain Eukaryota; kingdom Viridiplantae; phylum Streptophyta; class Magnoliopsida; order Caryophyllales; family Caryophyllaceae; genus Spergularia; species Spergularia azorica. The sequence goes on along the minus strand of JBBYHQ010317563.1, from coordinate 928 downwards.
AAGAGTTTTGCATTACATTTTCTCCTTCTGGTGTCCATTATCTTCACATCTTTAGGTATGTATAATTCTCACTCTCTCTTTTACCAATGAGTTATTTACTCGGGTACCATAGTTGTACACTCTTATTTGTGTCTAACAAGATGTCATATGGCGAATTATTATGAATAAATTTCTCTCCTTTCACAAAAAAGAAAACCACTATACTAAATTATGCAACCAATACATGCCACCTCACACTTCAAAATCAGTGACGGATTTTAACTTGATAAGGGTGACAAATCTTGGTATATCTGCAACCGTAACACGATAAATCTGTACAAAACATTTACACTCGAAATTTTCACGGTATCTTTTCGCTTTTTTTTTTGGATTGGTAACGATACTTTGCTTACAATTACTTTTCTAACAGACACAACATTTGGTCGACAAATGGAGTCTCAAGTGCCCTGGACACGAGAAGCATCCACAGTGAAACCACAGGCAACACACTGCTATTCAGTCGGTGACTGCGCTTTATGCCAATTTGGGCACTGTCCTAGGATTTCTTGTGAAAGAGCCGGACCTGGGTTGTTCGGTTGTTGTTGTGATGACTCGGCTTAAAATAAATCCCTTAAATATCGTTTTAGACCATGTTTCAAAAATAGAAAAATATTGTTTTAGACTATAAGACTACAATATTTAATAAAATAATTTCCATTGGCATTTTTTGTAAATATTAGTAAGTTTATAATCAAGTCTGTAAGATAAGGAGATAAGCATGTCTGCAACCTTACTCCTTTGTTAAAACATGAAGGGGATATTTCCAGCATGAAATTGCACCTAGAATTGCATTGAATGACTGCTACTTAATGATATAACAAGTGCAAACAGTTTAGTGAGTTGTTTTGCTTCCTCCATCATATTCCAAAGCCAAGAAATAGTGGGTCTT
>JBBYHQ010317485.1:0-16206 GCA_038382645.1 Spergularia azorica | reverse complement strand
TGTTTTGTTTCCTGTTGCTTGGGTTGAGTTCAATAGCACTGATGCATCACATCCCTGTTGAGTACACTCACAAGTAAGAAACTTCGTTAGCAATTTTCTTTTGTATATGATCATAGTAGAAATGTTTGTCTGACATGTATGTGTTACGTATCGTAAAATAGGTCATCTCAAGCTGTCACGTTAAAAAATAGTTGTTTATGAATTAGCAATCAATAGATGCAACATAGGACATCCAAATCATGCTGGAACTTGGGTCAAACGTGTTCATACAAAAGTTGAATTCGCGAAATTGAACAAGAAGATACTTGAGTAGGAAAAGGAGTTACATACCCTAACAAAGCAATCATGGAACACCATCCTAAGCAAGGGAGCAGACAAGGCTGGAGCATTAGGTATGTGTTGATGAACAAATTTTTGCACAATCTCTTCAGCTCTGGGACAACTTTCGGAATAGAAACCCATCTTCAATTGAGCATCGACTAAGCCGAGAAACCCGATAATTCCTAGTAAAATCATCATCCTAAAACAACCCATTTTCATATTTTTTTGTTATAAATAAACTTTGTAATAAAAGTTACTATTAGAGTTGAAAATGAACTATGATTTAATGAGAAAATTCAACCTAATATATAGACATAAAAATGGAGTGATATAATAATGGTAGTAGACTAGTAGTAGAATGTTACTTCTAGCAAAGTCCAATAAGTTGTAACTAAAAGTGTATTATGCTAACAAACATGTGCACTTTATGTGTAGATCAATTGGAAGTTAATTAACGACTACTAATGAATATAATTAGTTAATATGTGGTTAGTTAGAGCTCGCATGAGAGAGATAATTAGTTAATTAAGTTTAAAGTGTCATTCTCTTGCTTAATCAAGTCTCTTACCGGCATATGTCCATGCACAACGGACACAATTTTGCAACGAGGGTGCTCTGTCTTGCATTATATACAGAGGACGGCCGTCGTCGGTCGTCTTCTTTTTGTTATGCAAACTGGTCATTTTATAATGAGGCGGCCAATGTGTCATTCTTTGGGTATTTTATTATGGCGCGTTTAGTGAGCTAGTTGTCCAACATCGGAAAATCTCACTGATACAGAGTTTGATACAAATTCGGTGATTTGGAAGTTAGGAACTTTAAGTTGCACTATTTAGCGGGGAATGTAGGTCGTAGCCATGTGTACGAGAAATGTGCAACTAGATACATTATTGCCGAGCAAATCATTAAGATGGCTTAGGAGTATTTTGTTCCCTTAATATATTCGAATTTACGAGGTTAGATTCGCTACTATTTGAATTGAGTCTATTGATACTATGGAGTACGGACAACAATTATGAGTTTGATTTGTATTTGGTCAAGAAGTTAAGATATTGATCTCAATGTTGGGGGTACCAAATTCTATTTCGCATTCAATTAATATATTCTGAAAATTAAACTATAGTACTAAATTACGAGTTAAGTAGGTTCTATGGTTCAGAGAAGCTTGATAAATAAGTGAGTGGTAGCTAGCTAATTGTTTTTAGTAGGATGAGCCAGCTTGTTGTAAAAGATACTGTAGTAGAGACAGCTGCAGACGAGGCTAAAGAGAACAAGAATCAGGTAGAAACAATCAAATGATCAATCAATTGGGATTTTCATTACCTGCTCTAGGATTCATGCATGTGTATATAATCTAGCCCTTGTTTTGCTTCAATAATTGGTTGTCAGTCCCCACCAGACAATTTAACTAATTCGCCAATTTGGCAACATTTTGCTTGATTGATACAGTCTCGAAAACGTCTTGAATGATACGGTTTTGTTAGAAGGTTGTCTTGTAAGAGACTTGTTAATTGATTAAATTAAGCCAACATTATCATGTTAATATGTAGCTAAATTTAGTAAGGCGCGTACATACATGCATGTGTGTGCATGCATGATGCCTTGATACTACTAGTAGTCTCATTAATTGCTATACAATGTTAATTATCTATCACTTACCAGTTACCAGTAGCCAATGAGCGACAAACAAATTACTAAGTTAGAAGACCACCTCTGTCGTCGTATTTTTTTTTTTGAGGGGAACCTTCATCGTCGTATTGATTGCATTTTGTTGCAAATTTGGTTTTCGACTTCTAAATATATTTTAAATCTTATTAAATAAATTCCCAAATTTATGAGTAAGAACTAAAAACACAAATATTAATATAACGTTTGTGGTTTATTAGTCTCGTGCATTTACTTTTATATGAAATCAACCTCCATAAATTTTGATTGGAGCAACAATTATGTCATTTGTCTTCGATTGAAGCCTATAGAGTATTTGATATTTTGATTATTGTACCACATTTGTTTTTCAATTCCGTATTAGGTTGCTTAGAATACTTTGTTGTTGTAAATTAGTCAACAAAAGTCGTTGTAGTATAGTGGTAAGTATTCCCGCCTGTCACGCGGGTGACCCGGGTTCGATCCCCGGCAGCGGCGATTGAAGTTTTATTTTGGTCATCCAAGTTGTACATTCTGAATTTTATGATGATCGACTTAGGCCCTGTTTGATAGTTCATCTTTCTGAACTGATCTGATCTGATCTGAATTATTCTGATCTGATTTGAATGACTCTGATCTGATCTAAATGTGTTGAAATTTTGATTGAATTTCAACTAATTGGTATCAATAAAAGACCAAATACATTGATAGAAATTTAAACTTTTCTGATCTGATCTGATCTGATTTGAATGACTCTGATCTGATCTGAATGATTCTGAACTGATCTGAATTCATCTGAGAATAAGTCCTATCAAACAGGGCCTTAGGACCCGTTTGATAGAACTGCATCTTTCTGAATTGATCTGATCTGATCTGAATGACTCTGAACTGATCTGATCTGAATGTGTTGAAATTTTGATTGAATTTCAACGAATTAGTATCAGTTATGGACCAAATACATTGATAGAAATTTGACCATTTCTGATCTGATCTGAACGATTGTGAACTGATCTGAATACTACTGAAAATAAGTCCTATCAAACAGGGCTTTTAACCAGTGCTTGATACCTAACCTTCTACTCTCAGGTTTTTTACCGAAAAATACGATATATTAGATCAAATCGGAACGAGCTTTTGCAAGTTGTAGTTGGCTATTTTTCATGTCGTAATGAAATAATATCGCAGTGAATAAGGTTGGACGAATGACTTAATCAGTGCTTGATACCTAACCTTAATAGGCTATTTTGATATATTTGTAAGGCTATTTTTGATGTGGACAAGTCCAAAAAAAAACTAAAAATATGGCTGGGAAGCTTCTCTCTGGATATCAGAGCCAGGTTTCGATCCTAGGACCTATGGGTTATGGGCCCACCACGCTTCCGCTACGCCACTCTGATTTTGTGATTATATTTAAGAGCATTAGTTATTTATACCTTATAAGTTTGTTCTACTTGAAAAAAATATTATACATATCAAGTGCTATATAATCAATAAGGTCGTTGTAGTATAGTGGTAAGTATTCCCGCCTGTCACGCGGGTGACCCGGGTTCGATCCCCGGCAACGGCGCTATTTTCGTTTTGTTTTGGAAAATATTGGAAGAACCCTTTCGGTTTGTTCTTCTAATCTTCTTCAAGAAGTTCCCCATTTTTCGTCATACATCAAAACTATTTTGCTGAAAATAACAGGTATGCATTAAGCTTCTGCTTAATTTTAACATGTTTGGAGTAAAAATTGTCTCATCAATTAATTACTTACTCTGCTTGTTTTATTGTCTCTTTTGCTAATTTGATTTTTTCCTGTGTTGGGAAAGATTTAATCTTTTTCATGAAAACTAAATTTATCAGATTGGTATTTATTGGGTTTCATGTTAGCTTATGTTTTACAGTATTGATTCTTCAGATAGTTATGCTGATTTACTGCTGAAACATTGTTATTGCTGAAGAAAGCTGAAATTTTGCTGATGAATTAGTTTTGATGGTTATGTTTTAGATGCAAATTGTTTGTGTATAATGCTTTCATAAGGCGATTGCGTGCAGATGACGATTCATGTTAGCCGACCCCAAATCATTTTCGGACTAGGGCTTTGCTGTTGTGGTTGTGGTTGTTGATGTATTGTAATGTGATTCATTTTTGGTTGTCTAATTAATACTCCTATTAGTATGGTTTATTTGAGATATCGATTAGGGTAATCACTGTAGTATTATTTTGGGATTAGTTAGAGGCATACTATTGACAAATTTCTCTGGATTGGTAGTGTCTAGGGGGTAAAATTTCGGCGTTGAGGTGTGGCACAGTTTATTGGTTTGAGGGTCAGTGGAGGTATTGCCATGAAACTCTTTGATGCTCATTGTCACCTGCAAGATCCGAGAATTTTTAACCTCGCCCCACTATTAATTCGGTCATCTCTTGATACCGGAGTTGTCAATTTTGCGGTGAATGGGATCTCAGAGAAAGACTGGCATTTGGTTAAGCAGATGGGTGAAACCTATCCATCTGTTGTTCCTTGTTTTGGTATTCACCCATGGTGTGTTGAAGAGAGGAGTCCGAGTTGGTTGAGCGTGTTGAGACAGTACTTTGAGTCAACACCATCTGCTGCTGTTGGGGAAATTGGTCTGGATAAAGGGTCGCGAGGAAAGGAGATTGATTTCAATGATCAGGTTGATGTTTTTAGGCAACAGTTAGAACTGGCCAAAGAGCTGAAGAGGCCAGCTTCAGTCCATTGTGTTCGCGCATTTGGTGACCTTCTTGATGTGATGAAATCAGTTGGACCATTCCCTGAGGGAGTTCTTCTTCATTCTTACTTGGGGTCTGCTGAAATGGTCCCTGAACTCGCCAGGCTGGGTGCGTATTTTTCCTTTTCTGGATTCCTTATGTCGATGAAACCACAAAAGGCGAAGAAAATGGTGAAGGCAGTACCCTCAGATAAAATTCTGCTAGAGACTGATGCTCCAGATGCCCTCCCCAAGGTGAATATGGATTCTTTGTTCGTTGTGAGAGGCGATCCTTCCCTTCCTCCCGACCTCCAGGAACGAACAGAAAGTCCAAATTTGGAGAGTAACGGTGACATGTTAGACATCGTGAAAAACGCACCTGCTTTGCCCAAAGAAATGCTAAACCATCCAGCTAACATTCATAATGTACTAAGCTACGTGGCTTCCCTGCTCGAGACGAGTAAAGAAGAACTTGCAGAACTGAGTTACTCAAATGCAATGCGCTTGTTTTCTTATGAAGGCTCTAAACTCTGAAGTTCACAAAGAAGGCTGGTTCGTGTGTCTGTTACAATTGCCATATTCTGTGTTATCTTTTTTTTTTTTTGAGATCATATTTGGCGCTCACGTTCAGTAAGCTTACATAAGCTGTTCAGTCTGAGGCTGTAGATTGATCTACTAATATCTTATAGTTATCACTTATCAGTGTATCACTGCAGAACTGTCATGGATAATATTAGTCCTGTTTCGAAATTCAGATCATGAGCGACAATTTATATTTCTTAGCTATCACTCAAGAACTGTCGTGGAGACTCAACTGCATACTCTAGTAATTCTACTCAATATGATGCTAAATGTTCGGACTAGAATCGCGTACAATCTAAGCTCCAGTTGTAGTTTTGGGATTTGCATCAGATTTCCCATTTCAAATGCTTATCAGTCAGCTATGCATTTGGCGAAAGGGTCAGCTTGTACAAGACGTATGGTTTAACCCAAGTATTCTTTGGTCTTCATCACTGCTGCTACATCAGGCTTATATCTGTCATTTGTATATCGTATGGTTGGCTTAATTGTCAACCTCAAATTGGCTAGTCAGGATGATATGCAGGGATTGATTTTGCACCATAACAAACAGATGGACGTTCAGAGCTCACTTTCAATATCAAAATCCATAGACTGCAATTGCTGCTTCGTGGTATATGGTGGCCTGCGCACAATCTGTAAATATGCGACCTGACGCAATTATCTGCAACACATCTATTTCGAAATAATAATTGATAGATTCTCTTCCAATGATATAGGCTCACTATAAAACTTTGTCAGGGGCTGATGACAAATTTTACATCTCAAGAGTGAGGCCGATGGCATACTAAATGTCTAAATCGACTGATACAAAGACCAATTATCCATGAAAATCTTTCATCGGTATTTTTATATGAACAGAACCTAGCAGCCTATAACTCTTGTCTCTGTATCGCTGCAAAAATGAGAATACAGGGCTTTTAGCTTAGTGGGAGCCAAGTAGAAATACTTTCCTAGGCACGATCAGTTGTCTTTCTTGACTTTCCATTTGCCCACATCGCCACTGTAAGGTGTAACGTTGTATGCATACTGCTGGAGCACAGAAAAGACGACCATCTCCAAACACACCAAGATATTTTGCCATCCCTTTTCAATGTATGAGACATCCAACCACGCATAGTCAGACCGAATGACACCCGCAGAAACCAGGATCTCAAGCACAATACTCTGGTCAAATTCAAGCAGTGATCAGATGCAACAATTAATAAGTGGGAACTCAAATGAAAGGATACAGATGATGGAACATCAGGTACGGAATAACAGAAAGCAAGACACTGATACACTGTCTTGGTACTACTGGCCACTTGGGAAGTTATACGATCATGCTTTTGAAGGAGGGGCGTTATATCTACCAAATTTAATCACTTTCAGGAGAAAACAAAAAGAAGCACCTAGTATATCAGTGTTTGGAAACAAACAAGAATACAGGTGACACTAACTTGACAGCATTGATTTGCACAAATAAACCTGAGCTCAAACGCATGGGAAGTAATATTCTTAGCTTGATGATGAAATTACTCAGACCAAATACTCTTAGCTCACAAACTAAAAACCACCCTCTAACACGAAAAGAAAACCGAGAAACATTTACCTGCCAAAAGCAAAAGAAGACGATGCCTTTAATGCACAAGAACTTAGCCATAGGGTTGTGTGGTGCCAATTCCTTGGCGAAAACATGGTAAAAGATAACCAGAGAATATAGAGCCAGCGATACTGAGATATTGAGGATGATGGTGAAGATCCAGCTGACAGGGGAGGTGTACAACTCGAGAAGTTGTAAAGCTATCATCAAGAAAGAGCAAACTGGGCGAATAATCACAAATTGCCAAGTCCAGTATTTGAGAAGCTTCAGTGTACGCTGATCAAGACGGGTGGTGTGAGGCTGCACATAACAAGCACCGCAGTTTGTTATTTAGCAATCAAGTCATCAAAAATTTCCATGATGAATCATGAAGTCCTGTGTTCTTTCTAAGTGAGGCCGAACTATAATAGGCAAGAAAATTCGAATATGAACTAAAAATTATAGAAAATAACTCAGTCTTGACTGCATGCTGTCTGAGTAGAGTACACAGATGTGCTATAAGGTACTCAAGTAAAGCACTCATCCAAAGACATCGCTTTGTTCTATATATTGCAGCGACTCCACTTAATTACATGAACAAATGACCTCGCCCGAAACCAAAATGCTTGAGCCCCTGAGTTCACAGAAAGTTTAAATGTTTAATTCGAGCGTCCAAATCTCATATGTAGAAATTGACCCCTTGAGTTCAAATAACGGTGAAATCGAACATATTGTTTGTGACTTGTGTGTTATACCACATCTCATCGGAAAAGCAACATCTTCCCACATTATCACTAGAAAAGAACGGAATTCTCCGTAGAATTTATTTAACAATCGAGTGTAAGCCCTTTTTCATAGATATGCGGCAGTTTAAATGTCATATTACTCATATGACTCATCAGATTCAGTTTCTGAATGACAAAAACATATATTGCATTGACAGATTGCAACTTCACAATATAAGCTCAGACAAATTAATCATAATTTAAACCCCTACAAGTTACATAGTCATGGTTACAATGCACCATCCACTATGAGTCAATGAAATACAAGGTCCACAAGAGAAACTTTCACTATACTCCAAATGTAGGACAGTGAGGCCAATTCATAGTAACTAATGCCCAAACCATGTGAAAAGCCATGGAGGAACGATTTTCCTTGTCATGTCTTAACCATTATAGTTTATTCTTCCAAGACTAGTAATTACGATTCATAAACTCACCTGAAAAAGAGTCATTGGGAAAGAATGGTGGATTTCTCTTCCTTTAACTCCATCTGGCACAATGCTTTTGCTGATGGATATTTTCAAGAAACTGTACATCAATGCCAAAAATTTAGCAATGACCTGCACAGAAAGATATATGAAAATCAGTATACATAGCCCAGCTGTCAAACTCACAAAGATAGATAATAACACGAACACGGAAAAATTACCAAAGCTTCATAACACTCCTTGATCGATTCCAGAAACATGAAAAATGCTTCACTACCAAAAAAATCCACTAGACCAACAAAGGAGACGATAGCATAAAGAGGGGCCATGAGGATAATGATAATAATAGCCTTCTGCTCCTTTGGGTTCTTCCAGTAAAACAGATGCTGTGACACAAGCTGAACTGTGAAAAGCATTGTAAGCATAACAGAAAATCCACATCCCAAAACTATAATTTCACCAATATTCATTTTAGATAAGTCAAACATCTTGATGATGAATGAAGAACCAAAGAGTAGGCCTGCAAAATAAAGAATACGACACGATTAGGATCCTTTACCAAAGCCACATTGATACATGAAAAGAAGCTCGAACTAAAGTCAAATGAACTATCAGTGAAGCACAAGAAAATAATTTTGATTTCTTATGGCAAGGCATTGACTATACAAGCATCAGTGATGCACCACATTAAGACCATAAAGCCAATTATAAACATCCTTACAAGTCCCAATCGATAACAAGAGTAACAACTAATCAATAAATCAAATATGCATGTGAGGAAAATATGTTTTCTTACAAAGACAGAATTCCGTTACTACTTAAAGAAGAGCTTTGTCTAGAAACTACATGCCTATGAAACAAGCCTCTTGTGAAATAAATCAGAAGAAACCAGCACTCTTCAGGATCTCTTTTCACTAAAGCCAAAAACAGGATACCGTATAAACTATAATGATAATTTCTAATACCATAAACTCCACTGGGCTTAAAAACGCAATAGCTGAATTAATTCATCAATTTTTATTCATAGGTTTCATTGAATTAGTAAGGTACATACATCCGACCCCTCCTTACCCGCCATTGTTAGATCTTTCAAGGTACTGGAGTTAAAAACAACCAGGTTACCAATGTTACCAATGTTACCAATGTCATTGTTCCCAAGGTAAGGCCTCAAATATTGTCTACCGCAACCATGACCAAGTTAACAACTACACACCTTACCATATACTCAATTGCAAGGAAGAGACCAACTCCTATAAGGCCATAAATTGGGTGCTTGTAACATACATTCGAACGGGCTATTATAACTGATATACCGTGCAGATTTCGACCCCTGTTCCCCTACATAATACAGCTTTTCGCTTGATAATCCGATTTTCCTCAGTTCCATGCATCTTTAACCTAAACTATTTCCTTAGTATAATGAAATTCAACACAAATGACTGTTCCCATTTTATTCCAACAACCCATCACACCACACTAATGCTACCCTCCATCCCATTTCCTAAATCAGTAAAAATTGGGTAATTCACAATGTAATTGTCTCAATCTTACTCCACAATCAACAGATAATTTTTGTCTAGGTAAATTATGATCAAGATCTTTCATTTGACAACCAAAATAACAGTAAAACTTCATCTGGGTAAAATGGTAAATTACAGTCAAATTCATTCAATTCCTCCCCAAAATTAGAACGACCCAATTCATCTGGACAACTCACAATCAAGTCTACCTCACTCCTGAACAAAAGTACCAATCTTTTTCATCTGGGTATATTATATATATCCCAAATCAAATTTCCCTTAAACATAATAATACAGCAAACATTACATAATCAAGTTCAAACTGTAAAGTATACTACTTTTAACCATAGATTATATAAGCAAAAAGCATAAAAATTCACTGACTTGCTAATTTTGAGCTGATTTTGCAGCTAGATTAAGAGCATTTTAAATCAAAGACATATTACTAAAACAATTGATTAAAAAAAAATGGGAATGAATTACAGAGATGAACAACTTACTTTAATTTGAGCTCAGAAAAAAATCGAATGATTTGATTTGATTAATTTCTGTGTGATTGATTGACCGGTCAAATAAGTAGTAAAATATGAGTGTGGAACTTTAATAATGAGGACCCATAGATTGGGTGAGTATGGGTCAACCTATGGGGCTCGCATAACACGTGCATGCATGCTGTATCTTAAATATCAACAATTTGATGACATTCGCTTTACTTGCAAGTGATTAGCCATTTGATTGTGATTTCTCATTTGACACGAATCGAGGTTTCGAGTTTGAATCCCGAGTTCACAAATATCTGGTGTTGGGTGATTTGGTTCATCGTTAATTATATGGATGTAACACGTGTATAATGTTACCATGTTTTCATGGCTACGGACTTTAATTGTACTTTGAGTTGATTGAGAGAATGTCGAGACGTGCGGATGTATGATGGGAAATACGGAATACAGATTTCGTTCTTTGGAGGTGCTTGTACCCTTCCACTACAACTCCCGTGTGATCCCGTGGAGCAGTGTCAGCAGTCTAATGTTGACGTGAAATATAAATTGCCGGGAAAAAAAAAACTGTACAGGAGGAGCAGCAACATATTCAAGAGAATAGGATTGTAAAAAGAGCATCCTTCATAATCTCATTAACAAAGTTCACAGTGCAGAACAACGGGACCCTCGAAGATTACATACATATCCAAACGTACATTACTAGAACAACAAGATTTTGAGACGCTGTATACAAACTAGCCCTCTGAATCATGGAATAAGCATTATTTTGCCGATATGCTGGCTGCTCTCCATGAGCTGATGAGCTTCCGCTGCCTGTGACAAAGAGAAGGAAGTGTGAATTACAGGCTTTACTTTGTTGGCTATGATGGCAGGCCACACATTCTTCTCCACCTCCTGAACAATAGCTGTTTTGTTCTCCGGGCTTCTGCTGCGCAAGCCAGCACCTGACAAGACAGTTTACAATGTTAGGATTATACACGAGTTTCTATGAGGATTAGATTTTGATCTCGGCATTCCTAGGGTTCACTCGTTTTGCCCGGTGTTCATCTCCTAGTGTAGTGTGTAATTCTTCGCTTTCTGCTTTTTGTTCCCCGTCCTCTGCTGTATCCTTTGCCAGTGGACAGAGAGAGAAAGACCTTTGCTAAAGTATAGAACATCATTACCAATTACAATTGTAGCTCTAAATATGTAGTGAATCAAGATAGGGGGGGGGGGAGGGCACAAGGTGTTCAGTCAAAACATTCATAGTGCAAGCACATTAGGTGAATCAAGGTTAGAGTGTGGAGGAGTGTCTATCTCGTAATCATAACTCTGCATCTTTCACCAACATTATCGAGCAAGAACTGCAGCATTTATATCTTGAATCACTCTCATAGTCTCATATAGACTACTAGTACGTAGAACATTTAGTTTATAGAGGCCCAATTTAGCCTCCAAATCAGGTCGGTGAAAATTTGAGACATACGATGCAGTATTTTCTCAGAATCGCAATTGAGAACTCAACGGGTAACAAACAGTGTTTTTAAGCATTCAGGATAACCCCTCCCCGATAACCAATAGAACAGGATAGTTTGCATTTAATTTGACATCCATAACACTAAATGGCCATGCCTCCACTTAAAAGAGGAAAAAACAGGAGAGAACAAAATACAGGAGGGGGGAAGGAAAGGCGCTGAATAGCTTGCATGTATTATTTTGGCATATATCTTACATGCTGCAGATATTTAGCTAGTTGGTGGCTGACTCAGCTTCTCATGTTGCTTAAGGAATCATAATTCGAACCAAAATGTCACCTTTAAAAGCTAATTTAGATGTAAAAATTCTTATAGGATACTTCGCTAAAGAATCCTAAGTTGGTGCCTGATGTGCATGTTCCATCACTATATAATTCAGAACTTCAACCAAAATTCCATACTTGTATAAGCTTGAAAACATCGTAAATAGGACAATTCTCTCAGGGAAGTGAAGTTTCAACAAATAAATTGATATTAATATTTCACTTGTCAATTAAGAAGATCCCACGTACCTTGCACTGTGAGTCTCCGTGCAAGTAAATTTCCGAGGTTCATTTGGGTAGATGCTCCACCTTGCAGGCCGATGATAAAAAGCCGCCCATAAAAGTTCAAGCTGTCAATATTCCGCTGAAAGTAAGTTCCACCCATGTTGTCCAAAATGACATCAACACCTGTTTATTTCAGTGCATTACATAACTATTTCTTCAATCACAACTTGCAACCAAATACTAATTCATCTCTCTTGTACCTTTTCCGGCTGTTTCTTCTTTAACTCTTGCAACAAAATCTTCCGTCTTGTAATTGATACAAACATCAGCTCCAAGATCCTTGCAAAATGCCAGCTTTTCTTCACTACCTAGATTAATGCGCAAATAGCTGGTTAATGATTTGACAACTGCAGCTTCCTTGAATTGATATAATGGGGATCTGCCAAACCTGCTGTTACAAATACTTTTACTCCATAATATTTAGCTATCTAAATTGCAAATGTCCCAATTCCGCTAGAGCCACCATGGACATAAAAACATTGGTCAACATAGTGCAAACTTGAGTACAGAAAACTTCAAAGATAATTTCAAAAATTGTAGCTTACCATCATCTTTATTCTAAAACTATATGAAGATGATAACTAGGCTGTAACGAGCAAAACAGAAGAGCAGGACCACGGGTTATATTAAAGAAAAAGAAAAGACAAGTATTTCAAAAATAAAAAAAGTGCTGGTCAGTCACGCCCATTGTAGCTCAAACAAAAGCCTCGAAGTACTCTAGCATAAAAACCTACACTCAAGAGATACGACCATCCCGTGGTCTGGAGCAGCACTTAAAGAGGATCGCGATATGTACGCAGCATGGCAAAGTAACCAAGAAATAGTAGGGCTGCAAATTACCAAGAATGTTTCCCCTGATGAAAGTTTGCTCATCATGAAAACAGTTGACCAAACAGTACATGCCACCTCAGGGAAGCTTGCAGCATCCTTGAGAGAAATGCCAGGTGGAACAGGAAGAACTTGCCCAGCAGCCACAACAACTTTTTCAGCATAGCCTCCTCCACCAAGAAGAGAGCACACCTAAATACAGAATACACAGTACAGGACAAATTCAAGAAGTTATGAGAGCTCACCAATGTTACTCAGTCCAACCTAATGTATCCTCGGAGACTCAGCTGCGACATTACCCTTGGATGGACGCGGATACTCTAAAGTCTAAAGTAGAAACAATATACCACAATTGTAAAGCAAAGTCTTGCTCAGTCTCAGATACATAAGTTTGAGCGATATCAGTCCCAAATCAACAGAAAAGCTTGATAATTTTGCCAAGTCCGAATTTCTATAATTCCATACAAAGCTACTAGCCAGAGAAGCTTCTAGCTAGTGTTTACTAATGAAGTAGTGATAGATTGACAAAACTGAAACTTCCTTATCCCGCCAAAAGCACCAATATTAATAGATGTCCATTTACACTACAAGGACAATCTTTTCCTATGATCAACGTTACGAGAAAGGCAGTTAAACCACCACAATAACACATACCATCAAACATAACAGTTTTTAAGTCAAGCACATCAACAATCAGGCGATCACACGACCAGAATTCGTTCAACCAAATATAATACGGACTAATCAATACCACTGCTGCGCGTGGAAGGTTTGACGAAGTACCAACAAAGATAAACCAACTACACCGATTCCACTTCCACGAGCTCCAACCACAGGCAGGCCAGCCACAACCCATAAACAGAAGATAACCTCCATATTTCTACACTAACATTTTCAAATTTTCATCATCAAAATAAAACCTTGCCACTTTCCACCGATCATCAACTGGTTTCGCTTCCCAATACAAGATTGCACCACCTTATATGAGACTTCTTTCATACTCAGAAATCTTATATATCAAATCTACCATAGCATTTGTAATAAAATTGATCATAGTAACTTTTCACCAAAATTCAAGCAGAAATTCACCCAAATTACACCTGATTTTGCCACAACATGACAACAATTTTCAATTAACATGACAAATAACTCAAATTAACCTGAAACACAAACAACCCATCAACCAAACCCTATAAAATTAACCAAAGATCACATCTTTTCACAGAATCATAAACACCCAATAATAAAAAATTAATCTAATTACACAGTAAAAAGTAAATTACTTGCCTGATCACCAACTTTCCAGCGAGTAACATCCTTGCCAACTTTCAGGACAATTCCAGAACATTCAAGACCAGGGTAAGGTGGGGCCCCAGGTGGTGGAGGGTAGGAACCCTTGCGCTGAAGGGTATCAGCTCTATTAAGGGCAGTAGCTTCAACTTTAATCAACACTTGATCATCTCTGATTTCTGGGTCTTCCACTTCCCTTATTTGCAGCACTTCTGGACCTCCTGGGCTTGTTATTACTACTGCCTTCATCTTTTTCTCTGTTAGACCTTAATTCTCTAGTTGTTCTTTTTTTTTTTTTTGGAAATGATTAATTGTCTACTACTCCGTATGTTCTATGATCAGTTTGAAGAACATGAAGTGGTAGTAGTACCAAGTTTCGTTTTTTCTTGCCCCATTTTGTTTTGCGTTTTGTTTAAATTCCACTCATATATCCAAATTAAATGTAAACATAACGAAATGTATCTAAACGATGAGAGTATGGGTGTGTTCGGCCAAGCTTGGAGTGTTTTTGGTCATAGAAACTGGAAACTGGTCAAAGACACAAAATTGAGAAACTGTTTTTAGTTTTCGAGAAACACTTCTCGTGTAAATTTGTTTTTCAGAAGTAGAAGCTCCCCCTGCTAGTGAAGTTGAAGTTTGGCCAAACAGACCCTATGTGTGTTTACTGTAATATTTTTGTCATTCACATATTGATTTTCTGATTGAATTAGCTAAGTGCCTAAGTTTAGTTCTCATTCACTAGGATTAGGATGATCGTGTGGTAATCATGGTATGTTGGACTTCCGGTAAAGTCGATATGTGTCTTATGCGATAAGTGATTTTTCCTTCATGTTTTAAAACGAGTTGAAGATAATGTGTTAGCGTAATGTTGTAGAATGTGTGACTTAACCAAAAACAAAGAAGACCAAATCATTTGTGGCATGATCGTTCCAATTTTCAGCAAGACGTTGGAATTTGTTTGAGACGTGGAGTTTGGACCTTCGTTCGATAATTGGATTTTGCCAACTCACCCTATAAACTTACTCGAGTCCAGATGATTTTACTTTGATAAAATTGATGAGTCGATAATAGTCGTTCACGATGAAGAGCTGAAATTTACTGACAAAAGATCTACAATAACGTTGTTCATAACTCGCAATCAAAATTCATTTCGAAGATGGTACATCTTTTTAATTTCAGTAGTTGGTGAGGTTACCTTTTGATCTCACATGTGTAACACATGGTACAGTCTTAACGATTAGAGTATGTTGGTACTTGGTACAACTGTGTAAAAATTCTCAATGTTCTGTGACTTCTGTCTGAAATAGTGTAAAATACTATTGTACGAGTACGAGGAAATTATAATTATAAATTAAGTAAATGAAAGTACAATATGAATTTTGAAGATCTGAAAATAGCTTAAACACCAGTTTCTTAGACCTCATATACATTTCATGTGCTAACTGCACCAGGTTCTACTTCACTTGTTCAACTTTTTGGTTGGTTAATTTTGTAAGTTGTATCGTTTTGAGTTTTGGGTATTGATATTATGTTTAGCAAGTCTCTTCTATAACGCACAATAAGTTATTGTGAGACGCTATCATGTGAGAATTTGTGTGTATCAGCAGCATTGGTGTTTTGAGTTTGTCTTACTTGTTTTGAAATCCATTGTAACAGGCAACAGTAGATAATATGGCTTCGTTAAGGCTGTACTGTAATGCTGGCGCAATGATGCTGTTTCTGCACCTGATTCCTGCTATTCTTGCTTGGGGAGAACGAGGGCATTATTCAACCTGTAAGATAGCTGAGGTACACATTCTTTCTTCTCGGCTCCTGGAGTAAATGTTATGAAGTAGAAGTCAGTCGATGCAATATGTGCGCAATAAATTTCATTTTGGTTCATTCTGTTGTGCCTAAAAGACACCAATCCAGTCTAGCAAAATTTCGGCAGCAATTCGACGCAAATCGACCAAACCAATCAAAAACGAAAATCAACA
>JBBYHQ010317467.1:0-16208 GCA_038382645.1 Spergularia azorica | reverse complement strand
ATATACTCCTATGTGCTCATTTATTCATGTTAGTTGACCCCGAATCATTTTCCGAGTTTCGCTTTAAGTTGCTGTTGATGTCTTGATGATGTTGATAAAGATAGTCCATGTGTAATTGTGTTAGTATTCTTTGGTTTATGATAAATTCTTATCATATGAGTGAAAATTTGCATCTTTTACATGTTGGTAAAATCAAGATTAGTTCATAGTGAAAGCTATAGCAAGTCCTGAGGTTAATTTAATTGGATTTCTTAAAGAATGGTGTTATTAAATTCGATTTGTGAGTTGTTCGTTTTGGTTGATTGAGTCGAATTTGATGAAACCTGTATGTACACCGGAATCAATTGTAATGTTTATCGCAAGTTGACATCGAAAATTCATCGCATTTTGAAGTGTCCTGCTTAAAATTTTATGAGGATGATACCCTAGATGAGTGAATAAGGCAAATCAGCACATTCTGATGCGAGAAGGCCCTATACGATAGCTCACTTTGCACGCCCTTTATAAACGGCCCTTTTAACTGGATTTGTTGAGAATGTTGAGGTTGAAATGGAAGATAGGATTTCTGTTTACTTAGTATAACTGTATAGCTATCATGTAAGATCGTTAAAACCTATGAAAATACCTTTTGGAGCCCGGAACATGAGAGTTGTCGTCCTTGACCTTTGCTATCATACATTTCAATCTGCCAGTTGTCTTCTTGAGGTAGGGTTAGATTCGTAACAACCTTTTGGAGGTTCGATCTCCTGGTGTTGTTGTAAGATAATAAATTTCCACACAGTAAACTGACTTGATATTATTGATGGGTGTGACTACGTTTATATAGTAGATCACGTACATAACACAGTGTAAACCCTAGGTCTAGATTATACTAAGAATAATATTGTTTACATAAATATAAAATATATTCCTAACAATATTATTCTATACCATAATTATAATATATGGTCATTATTCCCTAATAGTTGTAAGGAGGATTTTTTTTTTTTTTTTTTTTTTTTTTTTTTTTGTCAGTACTTCTAGTTGGTATCTGCGTTCTCCAGTCACCAGTAAGGTTTGGACCAGTTGATTAAGAGTCGATGTTTTCTGTTGCTATATGCTAATGGATGATGAAGTAAAACGGTCTTTACTTATCAAGTGAATCAGGACATGTGTGCTTCGTTGAGAATAAGTGGCTGTTCTTGCAGATTGTTCGAGAACATGATGCATCAGGCAGAGACGTTGAACTATTTCGGCGTCACTTATATAATACTGAGAAAGTAGGGCCTACTGTCAAAGGGCATGAAGGTGCAGAACTTGTAGTAGGACTTAAGATATGTGAAGGGGACTACAAGTTGGTTAAGACTCGCATGAGTGCATTCTTCGCTACACACCTTCATTCATTTCTATTGGGTGCTGGAATAAATAGCTTAGTCGTTGTTGGTATGTGATAAAAGAAACTTAATTTTTTGGACTAAGAGATCCACAGTTAAGTTAATATATATTGGGACTTGTAAGCTGTAACAGTTTATGTAACTTTAACGTTCAGGTATTCAAACTCCAAATTGCATCAGACAAACCGTTTTTGATGCAGTAGCATTGGATTACCCTTCAGTCTCTGTAATAGTTGATGCCACTGCTGGAAAAACTCCAGAAGTTCATGCAGGTAAGAGAACTAAGCTGAGAATTTGTTAATCTTACTATTCATGAAGTTATATTGATAGTTCTTTTTGTGTCATATATGATGTGTTGGATTCTGTTATATGATTATAGATGTTTGTTTGACGTTTAATTTCTTGAGCCTTATTACTGGTCCAGACATTTG
Organism: Spergularia azorica; assembly: GCA_038382645.1. Lineage (NCBI taxonomy): Eukaryota > Viridiplantae > Streptophyta > Magnoliopsida > Caryophyllales > Caryophyllaceae > Spergularia > Spergularia azorica. Next base: position 14,404 of record JBBYHQ010317467.1, on the reverse strand, counting down.
CATCTGAAATTCCTTTAGAGGGAAGAACTTCTGCTCTCCTTAACTACGTTTTTAGTTTTATCTGTTGTTTTATGACTCGAGGATAACTAGAAGGGAAATCCAATGTTTTATGCTCAGCTGAGAGTTAACTGTTCCTTTTCTAATGTCGGTTAATTATGCTTTTCTTGCTTTGAGAAAACAACTTCTCTTTTTAGGCGTCATTGTAAAGTGTTGTTTTGGATTTATCAACTGTTAACTATGGTAGCGCCATTATAAACTATAGGATTGTCAGTTTAGCTTATGTGACTGATGAATGTGTGTTGTGTGATGAAGACTCAATGCCACTATTTGGACATTTGATTGCAACAGAGCGAATTAGGGATGTTATGTGCAGTTAGAATGCTTCTTTGTCTTCTGACTCTGCTCTCTACTTCGACCAACTGCCATTCTGACTATGAGTCCGGTGGCTTTTTAAGATTAAGGCCTTAGAGCACGCATGGTTATTTTTCCCCGGTTAAATAATTTATGTACTTCGTGTTCATCGTAAACTTCCCCAAGATCAAATATTATATTTCAGCTCATTCTTCTCCGTTCTCTTCATTTTCTGTCTCCTTCTTTTCTGTTGTTGGTTGCAAGAGCCTCTACTCGTGTTCTAGCATATGATTTCAGAAGCTTGCATTTATCATTTTATCTTGTAGTCCAGTGATTATAGCTTTCACCTAACAACAAATCGTTTTCTTCAACCAGCCAACATATTTGACATGAAAAATATTGGGGTTGCAACTCCAACCTTGGCGGAATGGTGCAAGGCAGATGATTGATGAGAATATGATAGCATAAGCAAGGTCAACTACTCATGCTTCTCTCTATCAGCATTTGATGATGAATATTGTAGGTTGATGCAAGTACTTGATTGTTTTCTAAATAAAGAACATCATTTAGCGTTTTCTCTGTAAACATGTTTTCTTGTTTTCAAGCCATGTGCGCATAAAATCTACTGGTGTAATATTATCTCATCGTATCCACATTCAGTCAGCTGTTTCATCTGGTCTATGACGTCTTCTGAAGGAATTTCTCTTTAGAAATATAGTATTGTTAATCATAATTCTGCTTGTTAATCATGATTCTGCTAAACTACCCAGGGCATAAAGCCCTGTAGAGTTCTAGTTAGTATGTCCTTTGAATTGTGGGTTTCTCTTACGTCACAAGTGCTTGAGACTTCAGAGTACAGGGCTAATATTTTACATATGCTCATGAGACTAACCCGTGATTTTTACTACTGAACTCATTTATCAAATGTGAATACATGATAACATCACTTGTCTGTGTCTACTGTCTACTTAGTCGACAGTTCCGTTAGAAAGGAAGGATTGGTTGGGCATACATAGCAAGAAGAGGTAGCACCAGTCACTTTCATGGAAATGCTAGACGTTGAGTTCAGTTGAATGACTTGAATTGACATGAAAATCGATATAAGACTTGCTTTGCTTGTGTGTCGAAGCTTTCTGCTTTACTTTTTATTCAGGATAAAATTGTGGGTTTCTTACTCACTTTCAGACTAGTAATTTTGTGTCCTTGGTGCTCACCTGGCCCATGGATTTAGGAGGAAGCTAGTCTGCTGCAACCCATCCTGTTCTTTAGATTTAATATATAATGCATCATTGCGTGTTCGTAAGATTTGTTCAATTACCTTGACTATGATTTGGCTAGTCTAGTTTCAAGATGTGATATGGAAGGGAGCTTGTCACAGGGTTTGACGGGAAACTTGAGAGTTGAGATGATTTAACTTCTTCAAAGGCTTGGATTTGAAGTTTTGAATGCTTGGCAGGAATAATATTGCATAGGATTTAGGTACAGTTATCGATTATTGAGGTTGAAGTAGCAGTATTATTCATCGTTACCTTTCGAAGTTAACCGAACACTCCTAGTGCAAATCTTAGCTCAACAAAATGTAGAAAATTGGTTGACATACCTACTGCGGGTATGGTATGGGTATGTGTAGAAGTTCCAGTGTCCATCTACTTAAGGTGTGATTGTGTGAAAGTCCTATGTATTTGTGGGTGTGTTCTAAAAAGTAGATAAATAAATTAAGAGTACCTCCACAATGTTGTCAATCTTGTCATAGCCTCGTGTCTAGTACGTCTAAACATCTTTGGTGCTGCGCGTATGCTGGAAGCTTGCTTCTTTTGGCCGTATGGCCAATATTGATGTCGTGAAATGGCATCTGAGGCAGGTAACAAAAGCTTACCAGTCATCTTAGAAGGTTAGTGATGACTTGAGGAGTATCGGAAGGATGCATGCTTGTAACTTTTTGTATCTGTACAAAACTTATTCGGGAATGAAGCTATCTGATGCTGTTTACCGCAGTGTAGGTATCATAGAACTTTCGATTGAAGGGGCGGTATTCTAACATCAGCTGTGAGCTTTAGGTAACAAATGAATGGGCTGGTCTCACTTGCCTAGATCTGTGACCATCACATCCATCCCAATCCTGCAGGAAGCATGGGGAATTTACCAAACTTACATTTACAGTTTCCTGAAATCCTGATTTCATCAGTGTAACATATGTTGACTTGTGAATTTGTAAAAATGTGCATAAGTTAGCTGCAGACATAGTGAGACCGAAATTTGAGCATTGATGCATAAATATTATGTTACATTATGTGCAACATGGAAGTAATGAAATATCTGTGCATTTATCTAGCAGGTCCGGACAAATACCAGGCATCTTCAGAATGCGCTTTGTTGGAAAATTTATTGATGTCCTGAAAGCAAGTGAGTGCAGAGCCCCTTACTTTTATGAATATGCTGGTTCATCTTATTGTATCGAGTGCATTGCTTTTATGTCCTGATGAGTTTATGTCTGAGGGGGGAGTGTTCTAAGTAATCAGCCTGCCATATAACATTACCATTATCACCTCTCAGTTACAGACTTATTGCACAGAAATAAATGATGGGTCTCCATTAAGCAAAAACTTGGCAGGACTGTCCCTAATGGCTAATTCCTACCTGACTGTCAGTCTGTCAATTCTTACATCTAAGAGACTCAGAGGTGCGCGAAATATGATCTCTGAGATCAACTGAATTCTCGGGTATGACCATATGGCATCCCTGTCATTTCTTATCGACTGCATAAACATGTCGCCTGTCAATTATATAGTCTCTCTGGTTAATGCATCAAACTAGCCGAGGCTTGATAAGTCCCTTATCTTTGTTAGTTGCTTTGATTGTTACATCCTTTTCCACTCATCTTTTCTAGATGTAACAACAAACCCAGAAAAGCCACTGTGGGCTCTCTAAGGAGAACATAATTGCTTTATCAACGTCCCCTTCGATTTGGTGATACTTATCAATTCCATTGGACCCAGAAATGATACATTGGAAAAATCGTTTTGGAAAGGCCGAAAGTAAGAGACTATTAGCTTTACATCAATTCCTCCTGCATTGCGAGTTTCCGACCCTCATGCAAGTGAAGCCTAAGTTTACCGCTGTGAAATGCGGGAGGAATAGGTGGAGGGTCAATAGCTTCAGCCTACTCGAACATACAATGTATCCGAAAAAGAAGGATTTTTTGTCCAAATTTGTCGAAATAAGACTAATTGCTTCTTCTGGTGTAATATATCATTTGTGGTCTCAAACGGCTCCACAGGCTAAACTAGTGTAACATCAGAATTTCTTTGGGGAGAAATGGAAAGTTTGAAGAAGATCGTAAAGGTCTTTTGACACTTAAAATTTGATGATAAAGAGCTCTCTAACCATATGATATGCATGTGGGATGTTCTTAAGAATGATGGGTGGGCTTCGCCAAGTCGCCAACTACAAGACCAAAAACATACAACGAAAAAGAAAGAATTATCGAATGCAAAAAACCTCTGGATTATGATGTTTCGGGCAGTGGCCTAGTGGGCGAAAGGACCACTCGTACCATCGTACTTTTACTTCTTAATATCTACGTAAGTTCTTTGTCGTAAATTGTTGACATTTGATTGAAATTTAGATTCAAGAAACGGGTATTAGGACTGGTTGTAATAGTTTATCCACATCTAACGTTAGAAAACTTTAGAATGAGCCACATATGTAGACTTGTCAAACACAAGTTTCTTCATTTGTAAACCTTTATCCCCATTTCCCGACATTTGTAACAACAATCGCAATTTGTGTTAAGACTTAACTTGTAGACTTTTGATTGCCTTGTATTTTCGCATCTAATTTGAAAATGTACTAGGCTATTCCGTATCCAAATCGAATATAAAGAATTTGAATAATAAATAGGGAAATCGCGAATAATTGTGTACCCGGCCCTAGGACATGGTCTTTGAAATGAGGGTCCAATACTCTATTTCACACTCCAAAGTCACGTACAACATAGTAGTGCCCAACTGCCCACATGAACACATTGTGGTCCAAAGTTCACACTTTAAAGAGGGTCGGCATTATTAGAAAACAAGATCTCTATGTGGTCAAGAATTAAATAAGCTTGTCAAAGAATTTTGTAAAAACCAGGGCAGTACTACTACTACTGCCGTAGGACGACACAAATCCAGTTTACCAGCTTTTTTGGGTTCTATTATTTGTGTCCTCTTTCATTAAATGTGAAAATTTAAGGTAACTTATCGGGAGTTACCCATATAATTATATGTGAGATTCGCTTTAAGTTGTTGAAGTGTTGTTGCACCAAATAAGTGGTAAAATTCAACTCTTCAAAAGAATTTAAGAACTGTCTTTCGATGAAAAGTATTGTTCCACTATGTAGAAAGTTGAGCCGTACTATTTGCCTAATATTTATGGTACGTATGTAAAAATTACTTCACTTTCCTACACTATGTCTTCAGTGATCTAGCGCAATTGTGTTATTGTGGAGTCAAGTGCGATATCCAAGGCTTAGCATGGATAATAGTCATGAAAATATTTTTGTGAAACGTGTTCAAACAAAAGTGTATTCATACGTGTTCAAACAACGTTGATGAGGTAAACCCTGACAACGGGCCAAGAAATGAGGGTTTACCTCATCAAGTCATCAACAACAAGCTAAGACATGGTGTTATATCTAGGAACTATCGAAAATGAAATCGGTACGAGTTTCAATTTGTTTATTTTAACGATTAATTAATTTTCGAGTCAAAAGAGTAAATTACAAATTGCATAGTACAACACAAGGATACGAGAGAGCAGTGACGACACTCGAGCAAAGGGACGAATGAGCGAAAAGGATAGTCAAAATGTTAGACGAAGGAGAAGAAAAATCAGGCTACACGGCTAAGGTACGGTGGGCTAGTTGGGCGACCGCTTGAGCACGTTTGATGTTTACTCCTCTGGATTTTAGCACTCCCAAAGTCCACAAAGTCTCCACTACTTCGATACTGAGATCGTCGGAACTAATTGTTGAAAACGATATTCCAAAATCACGAATATTATCAAAACTGTTAAGATATAAGACCATCTTTTTTAAAACTCTATCGTCATTATTAAAGAGTTCCGTTTGTACACACAAAGCTTCGATCACGAATATTAAAGAATAATGTTGGTAGTCATCAAAACCGTTAAATACTTATCTACTTCGACAATTCTTTGAAGAAAATACTACTTGAGCAATATTTTTTGTAAAATAGGCACTTCGACCAATGCCATCATTCTGCCTACGGAGTATTTAATTTTATTTGTATTGACCTTGGTATTACTTATAGAGTAAGGCTCAATATTTGTCACCTTTAGACCAATACTAAAACAAAATGAGTAAGTGGAATTTAAACTATACGACGTCTCTTATATTATGAAATAACCGTCAATTTACATAAAAAATTTAATGCATGCATTTTCATTATGATCTTCAGAATTGAAATAACTATTGTATTTAAATCTCTTTTCTCTCTTCTTATACAAAGTATAGAAGGTTGCGACACGTGGCGACCTATGAGTGGCATTATGAATCACGCCTAGAGCTGCATAAAGTATTCACAACTGTACTCATACAATCATTAAAGTTTTAATATATTTGAAGTAGCATGGGTGGCATTTGCAACGTGATTATCAATCAATCATACAACCAAGCCGATTAATGAACCTTCCATCTAATTCAGAAACTAATCTAGTCATGTAAAATTATACTACAAAGTAAATTATATGATTTCGAAAAACTTAAATAATAGGCCTGTAAACCTTAAACTACCCCGTAAATTCGCCCATGCTTCCTCCAAGTTTCTTGCAAAACTTGAACGTCACAGATTTGTTTTGTTGGTCCTCTGCTGTGTCAGTGTGAAACCCATGTAAACTAATCAGTCCACGCATCTCACGAGAGACCAGCTTATCTGTATGTATCTTATTATCTTAATCTCTAACACTATTTAAAGAGCGGCCAAATAAGACAAGAAAAACAACCCACTTACCAATCACTCTAACAAGTAGGAAGGAAAACCAAGTTAAACTTTCATTCCATCATTACAAAAACAACTATATTAAATTACTACATATTTATACTATATACATGTATATGTTTTCAACTATAATAAGATCTTCATAAGTTCATAAGTATAAAAATCTCAAATTTTGATAAAAATGGAGCTTCATGAAGAAGGAAAGATGAGCAACAATGGACTTCACGACCAAGATGTGGAAGAAAAGCCCTCCATTTCCAATAATAAGAGGAAAAAGGGTGGCTTCATTACTATGCCTTTTATCTTGGGTAAACTACCTTTTTCACTTTTGTTTTTAGATTATATATAGTATTGGTTAGAAGCTTAACAGGCAGCCGACTCCCTCCCTCGGATTTGACTGTAAGGTACGAGAATCGAACCCTAATCATTAGGATGCACTAGAAGTCTAGAACACTCCTTGACTAAGATTAGTTTTTAGTGATGATCACTTGTGTTGCTTACAGATTATTTTGGAATTGTAAGGAATGAGAATCGAACTCTGATCATAAGAATAATAAACAGACGATTTTGATTACGACTAATTAATGATGTGATTTGTGTATGAATTAATGCAGCAAATGAAGCGTTTGAGAGGGTGGCAAGCTTCGGGTTGACGCCAAACATGATAGTGTATCTTATGAATGAATACAACATGAGTGTAACAAAAGCTCAGAATTTGATCTACTTTTGGACTACTACTACCAATTTCACGCCTTTGTTGGGTGCTTTACTTGCTGATACTTTGGTGGGTCGTTTCACTGCCATTGGTATCGGCTCCATCTTCAGTCTCTTGGTAATAATCCCAATTTCTCCTCGTATTTTGATTAATTGTACGTGTGATCTAATTAGCACTCGATTTTAACTTCATTCGAACTTGAAACCTAACGTATCCATCTCTTCATTTGAATCTACCGTATTTTTTCATTACTGTATGACTATTAGGTGGCGAAGACACATTGGTCTAATTTTCATTATTTATTTCTCCCTTCACTTTTACTGAATCGTGATTGTGTGTACTTTCTGACCCACGAGGCGCACGATGGAGAATTATTTGCAATCAAAATTTTGGGGAGTGGTAGGGCACTTTTGAACCTAGTCATCTATACTATGGAATATATGGATTACTGTCAAGCAAAAATTGTAGGGTCGTCTATAAACTTTTCTTATAGGGATGATTTTTTTTTTTTTTTTTTTTTTTGAAGTGGTCTAATAATTAGGTAATCGGGTTGGTTTCACCATAATTTTCTGTGAGACGTTTGGATATGAATTTTGCGTTTTCAAATGCTTAATTTCGTAGAGAAATGCAAGTAGCAGATGTCAATTCATTGTTTGAAAGTCGTACAAGATCCTCCTTAGAGAACGAGAATAAGAAAAGATGAAAATCGGTTTATTAACCTCTATTTTTACTTGGCTCAAATTTGGACTAAATAAGTTTGTTGGTGCAAACCAACAAGAGGTCATTCTGATTCTCAGGAGGTGTAGATTAGCAATTTATTCATATTGTGAAACTTTAGAGGTCATGTGTCTAAGTCGTTTTGACCAAAGCAAAGTCAAAAGGAAAAGCATAAATCTTTGAGCACAAAAAATTGCAAAAAGCTGCTCAGTTTCTGCCAAGTGTTCCCAAGAATTTTGACAAGCTTAATGAGCATTGCTGATCTAAAATGAGCCTTTTGAGCACTATTGACATACTTTGCCCTTTTGTTGATCTTTTCTAAACTGTGTTTGACATTACTGAACTCAGCAAAATATGTTTTGGTAGATTCAGTCTGTTTCATTGAATTCTTTACTCGTAGTTTGAATATGCTGTGAATGCTCATACCTAAGAGAGTAAGAGCATCATACCTGTTCATATGACCGAGTTTGCCTTCTTGAGTAGCTACTTCAAGCTTACACTTGAAAATTATTGCAATGTAATTCAGACCTGTAACCTGTAACATTCTTGTATGCAGGGAATGTTTGTTATGTTTTTGACAACAGTTATTCCTCACGCAAGGCCTCCAGCATGCGACCCGCAATCACACAACTGTCAGTCTGCTTCAGGAGGGCAGATAGGCTTCCTAATCCTGGCATTCGTCCTCATGTCAATTGGCGCAGGCGGTACCAGGCCTTGCTCTCAGGTCTTTGGTGCAGATCAGCTGGAACAAGGAGACCCTGACAACCCTAAGAACAAGAGGGCTCTTGAGACCTTCTTAAATTGGTACTATATGTTCTCTTGTCTCTCGATCATTCTCGCCTTGACGGTCATTGTTTACATACAAGATCACTTGGGTTGGGAGATCGGGTTTGGAGTTCCCCTCATCTGCATGTTCATTGCTACTCTCTGCTTCTTCCTGGCCTCGCCGTTTTATATAATGATTAAGGTTAATAAGCGTCTGTTGGTCGGCTTGGCGCAAGTAGTTGTTGCAGTTTTCAAGAACAGGAAAATGAATTTGTCAGCTCTAGATTCTGCTGATGTGCAGTACTACTATGGGAATGACTCTGCTGTATCTGTCGCCCCAAGTGACAGATTAAGGTCTGTGTTTCCATCATGAGCACAAGACTGCTGATGATTTCCGGTGTTCGTCCTGTCAAATTTCGGTAAACAGTCTCTCTATGTTTTCGTAATAATCCTTTTTTGTTGATTATAGGTTCATGAATAAGGCCTGTATTATTCAAGATCCTGAAAGAGACATAGGTCCTGATGGATTGGCCCGAAATCCGTGGAGTTTGAGCAAGGTGAAAGATGTTGAAGGGCTTAAATCATTCGTCAGACTAATTCCATTATGGTCTACCGGAATCATGTTAGCCATGAACACAAGCGCAAGTCCATTCGGAATCCTGCTAACTCGAACCATGGACAGACACTTAGGACCGAAATTTCAAGTCCCTGCTGCTTCATTTGGTACGTTCTTGATCATTGTCATAGTAATATGGATACCACTGTACGACCGTGTACTCATTCCCTTGGCATCCAAAATCTGCGGCAAGCCTGTTCGCCTTGGCGTGAAGCTAAGGATGGGAATTGGCCTATTCTTCGCCTTTGTGGCCGTGCTCTTGTCCGGGGTTGTGGAAGGTATCCGTAGGCAGAGGGCCATCAGTGAAGGGTTTGAGAACAATCCTACAGCAGTCATCCACATGTCTGCATTGTGGACGCTTCTTCACTCAGTCTTTTTCGGGTTAGCTGAGGCCTTCTTCCTTATTGCTCAATTCGAGCTCTTCTACACCGAACTTCCCCAAGATATGTTGAGTATTGCGACCTCCATTTACGGCTTAAGTGGAACCTTTGGAAGTTTACTCGCGACACTGTTACTGAACATAACCAATAGTATCACTAAACGAGGAGGCAAACCCGGTTGGATTGCTAGTAATGTGAACCAGGGTCATTATGACTATTACTATTATCTCCTAGCCATATTGAATTTGTTCAATGTAGTGTTGTACTTAGTTTGTGCCTGGTCTTACGGACCAGTCGGGGAGCGAAAAAAGGAGTTAGCCATGGAGGAAAAGAATCAGCAAGAGATGGCTGTCCTGAAGAGTACAAGTGGGAATGACAAGGATGAACTGAGAGACAACTCTAACGTCTCGAAATTAGAATGAGTAGCAAGTTTAAATATATATTATTTGTTAATGAAGTATTGTATATGTTGAACTGTTATACTCGTAGTCGTATCACTTTTCAGTGCACTACCACATACTGAGAATTAGTATATAGTTAGTAAACCATTCTGTTTCTGACCTTCGATAGTTCATTTGTGTATCTTGTGTAAGAATTTATTCAGTCTTAGCTTCTTGGAAGTCTTTATGTGAATAATGAGCTAAGCAGCTGAGCTCGTGTACGAAAGATTACTGAGTCTAGGGTGGATGCTCAAAACCGCACCCTGCAGTCCTGCATGCATCACTCCCATATCCCTTTGCTGTCTACCTTCGTTCCTTGTCTTAACTCTTAAGCTTCTCTGGAAATCAGGACAGATTTTGGTGTTTACTGGATATGATAATGTTTAAATTTTAAGTCACATTCTTTCAGAATGTCTAATGCTTCTGAGCAACGCCAGTTATACGTTTCTAGAATGACATATGTTGCTGTTATGTGTCTGTTGTACTGACTGTTTTTTCGACCAAAATCCTTCTCCAGACATTGAATACCATCTGAAATTAATCCAGATACGAAAATACTAGGAGTCTATGTAAAGATGGGTAAAGAGTACTAGAAGAAGAGGGAATTCATACTGTGCAGGATTTGATAATGGTATAACAAAAGAATGTACGTAATATTTGTGACAGTTAGTTAGATTGTTGCATTTCTGTGATCAGATTTCTGGAAAACAAACGCTGTGTAATTGGAAAGTATCACACACGATTAGAATCGAACTCAGAGATTGATCTGTCATCCCTCATTGTAGTTCTAAGCTCAATTTCGACTGTCGATATCGACCATTAAACCATCTATCTCTCAGTATTTTTACTACACTAACCAAAACTTCAAAACCAAGCAACTAGCTCTGTTCTAATAACACAGCTTTAAAGCATTTGCGATATGCATGAACTATATTTGCATGTCTGTATACCAAAAGAATCCAAGATGTAGATTATATACAATGAGGAAGATGTCAATGTATATATCAAACCTTCTACACCTTTCAAACTCTCATAAATGTGTACCGTCCCCTAATAACCTTACCATATAAACTAACTAAAGTCAATTGTACGATTGACCAAATGCGAACTCGAGAAGATGGAGAACGGATTAAACCTTCTCCACCTTTCGAACTCTAATAAATGCACATCGTTCTCTAATAACGTAAGTCGAGTCGTCAATTGTAAAATTGACCAAATGTGAACTCGAGAATACTGAGAACGCGATCAACCGTAGTAGGTACCGTATGGAAATAGATCTGACAACTTAGACAAAATGGAACTGAAACATGGCTTGCTTGCTTTTGGGCATAAACATCACTGTAAAGGTCGGAATACACGATACGTAGGTATGATTACAAAGGCAGTGCCCTTTTATTTTTAATTTTATGATGATAGGGAGAACATACCATATTCTTTCTAGTTCTGGTCTTAGTCTATGAAGTATAAATTTGGTTATCTTATACCATATGGGTAATGGGACATTATAATCATTTTATGTTCCAACTTTAATACCTTAACACATGGGTATATCTGTCAAATAAATCCGCAAATCCATCACTTTTAGTTGATAATTAATTATATTTAAGTAATTCTTAGGTATGTAGTGGCACTACCCTTTTCCACTTTTGGGGTGTTTGTAAGCAATATTCTCAACAACAATAATTCATTTGCTTATGGAACTATATAAACTATAATTAAAATGTCGACTTGAACTAAATTATAAAATTATGAGTAGGTCATAATTTTCAATAATAATATGAAAGTTCTGGTACCTATGTTCATGTTGCATTTACCCTAGTTTGTTTACATCAATATGGTTTAGTTCAATTCGAGTTTCAATCTGATCCTTGTATTACTTCTTGGTTCGAGTCTACTTTTACTTGGGGGTGTGGTGGATCACACTCCCATACAACTAAATAAAAAGGACGAGAACATATTAACTCTCAAAATTGATTTATTGTTGATCAGATTAAATGCATGTAAGTGACATTGAAGTACATGCTCTCTATGTCAATCAAACTTTTATGAATCAATTGTAGAATTTGTGTTTGTACTACTCTAATTCTAAAACCTTCTTATCTGAAAAACATTTGAATCATTTTGAACTCTAAGTCAAAATATACTCCTTTAAAGTCAAGATTAGGTGAGCTTGTTTTAGATTTCCTGATTCCAAACCCGAGCTTGACATGTTTCATGTACTATCATGGTCACAAACATTAATTACGCTAAACATTTCAATTCGGATCATCACAAATTCACAAGCTAACACAACCCTAAGACAAAGTTACGATCTTTAAAAAATCTTAACCACTCAACTAAACCACATATCGACAATAAGTCACTGATCCAAGTTTCATTGATCCTACATCCCCACGAGTTATGGGACCATAGAGGTTCGAAGTGAAGATCAAACGTCAAAATTATACACAAAAGAAAAAGATAAGGGACACGCAACATATGTCTGCAGAAGCAAACCCCTCCTTTTCTTTTTTACTATTTCCACCCCTCTTCCCTTCTGTCACTCCTTTGTCAGTGTGAACTCTGCCACAGCAACCCACCACCCCCACCCCCCATATCTTCCTATATAAGTGTGACCCTTACACTAATTTACATTACCACTTCATTTACTCACCTCTTCCTCTCTTTACCATTTCACGGAACGAGTTTTATCGTCTTATGTAATCCTAACTTGATTTACATTCCGACTAAATCGAATAATAATAATAAAAAAAAAAAAGCTACTCATATAAAAGAGAAGAACCCAAACAACACAACATATTTAAATACTTCCTTCTCCAACACACTTCAAGGCAAGTTCCCTCATTTCCCTCTCTCTCTATCTCTCTATCTCCTCTTTCTCTTGTGAAACTTTAATGGAGACAAGTGAAGAAGACACAAAGATGAACCAAGATCAAGAACAAGCTGTTGAGCCTATTCACAAGAAAAAGGGTGGCTTTATTACTATCCCATTCATTATAGGTAAAATTTATACTAGTAAATCTTACTTAATACTCATCATTTACTACTACTAATCACTCACTCTTTTATAATTACTGTGGATTAATGTTTTTTGTTTTTTTTTGTTTTTTTTACCAATCATGCAGCAAATGAGTCATTTGAGAAGGTTGCAAGTTATGGGTTGTTACCAAATATGATCATATACTTGATGACAGATTACAAGTTAAGTGTTGCAAAAGCCCAGAATTTGCTGTATTTTTGGAATGCAGCTCTTAATTTTTTACCCATTGTTGGCGCTTTTGTTGCTGATTCTTACCTGGGTCGGTTTCTTACCATTGGTATTGGGTCCATCATCACTCTCTTGGTAATTATTTCAATTCTCATCTTCCTGTAATTTTATCAATATACTGTTTTTTTTTCTTCTTTCACTTTGAGTCATAATGAGGCGCAAAGTTCAGTACTTTGGCCTAGTGTAAGTAATAAAAGAGTGTGGGGTGGGCATGTGTTATGTGTAGACGAGTTTCGAACTTTGGTTATAAAAAAAAGTTGTGTAGGAATTAGTACTTAGGACATGGGTGTCAGTTAGATTTTGGTTAGAGATTAATTGGTTGAGAGTGGGGATAAAATTGAGCAAATTAAAAGTGGTTAGTTGTTGATTAAGAATTGGAGAAAGGGGAAATTAGGACAGTTGATAGTTGTCAAAGCACATGAGTTGATGTTTTTTTTTAAAGATGTGAGTAGTTTAGTGTTTGTCAGCAACAAGGTCCACAGTCTTACAAGTCTCGATTTATTTTGACTTTTTTTTTTCTTTTTAATTTCGCTTTTTTTTTTTTTTTTCTTTGGGAGAAATTGATGGGTTTTTGGGTTGATCTTCACATGGCATGTAGGCGTTTGGGGGTCCGTGATTTTTGTAGTACTAAATAATTCACCACTTTCGAATACAAAGAATATCTCATCTTTTCGACTTTTCGTCTCTCCATCTTCCTTTTCCTTTTCCTTTTCCTTTTCGTGTTATTGTATGAGGCGGTCTCACTCTATACGAGGTGTTTCCATTTTGTTCAACTTTATAAAGATCGGGAGTGTGTTTTTGACGTAACATGTCTAAGACACCTCAAAATGAGTCAGGTCTAACCCCATTTGTTCATTTATGTACTATAACTATGTTGTAGACTGGTAGTAGTACGATTAGAGTCCGGTTTTAATTGATCGTCGTATATGATACTCTATATTGCTTGGTGGATTAAGGAAACGTTGTGCGGTGGGGGGGGGGGGTTGTCCTCTCTGTCCTAGGCATAGTCATTGCATTTTTTGCATAAGTAAGTTCGTCAATCTTCTACGACGGATTTTTATATGTTCCATTGGCATATTATGTTTAGTGAAAACGTCTCGGGGACGGGAATCAATATGATTATAACCAGTTAAGAATGCTCTGGCTCATGTCA
>JBBYHQ010317449.1:0-16211 GCA_038382645.1 Spergularia azorica | reverse complement strand
CTATTGAAACATAGAGAGGCTGCGCACGGATGACCCAAAATGAAAATTGCTTCGAGAATCGCACCGACTGACTGCTATTTCACAAAGTAAGAAGCACAGACAGTTTTATGAGCCATTTTGCTTTATTCCATTATATCCCAAAAACCAAAGAATACTTAGTCTTTGGCTCCATTGGAAATGGAAAATTTCTCACAAGAGTTTAAGAGCTTAATTAGCTCTTTTCCGCTCACCTCCATGGTGTATTTTCATAATTGGGTGTCACGCCCTTGGTGTCCCTTTGAATATATTAATATCCTCATAAACTTATCCCAACAAAAAACAAGGAAAAAAAGTTTAACAATAAATTAGGCCACTTGATAATTGATACTCACTTCTTAAATTCACCACAAAGTTATTGCATACTACTATGTGCAAATCACATGGAGACGGAGGCAAATTTACATTTTGGATCATCCGGAAGAATTCTCTCTAATGTTTTTAACAGCAGGGGTATGCCTGTGAAATTCGACACCCCTCCTCACTGCGCTGATGTTTTCTGTTGAGTTTTAACAGTAGGGGTAGCCTTCAAGGCACTGCGCTAATGTTGTTCTTTTGCAGGACTGCTGCAGAAAATCCCCCAAACATTCCCAAAAGCACTGCCAGCTTAGCCCCTAGCCTAAGGTATGGTACTCATCAGCAAAGGTAACCTAAGGATATCTCTCCAAAGTGGGAGTTCCTTCTAGCCTAAACCAAAATGGCTGTCCTATGACCTTTCAAGAGGAAAACCCCCTTCCCGTCGCTTCAGATTATGTGCTTCCATAAAATCCTGGCACCATGTTGAATCAATGAGTAAAACCATAGCCAGAGTGCAAAATTGTGAGGCAACAGATCCCAGTTAGGCTCTTTTCGCTGGGAAAATATCATTAGTTAAACTCAAACAAGACCATCAAAACCACTACCTCCAATCTTCACTAGAGCCTTATATGTTTTAATACAGTCCACGCAAAAGCGGATGCCAAGGAGGTAAATCAATGTCTAAAAAGACACTAGAGAACAAAAAAAAGTTCTATCATCCATCTATACCGTTTGATCATCTATATCAGTCCCCAGAGACTAGTTCATGAAAAGAAAGTTTTAGTATCCCAATCATAGACACCCTTGCATAAACGAAGATAGTTATGGCTGAGAGCAGTGTAATCTTTGCAAAATGTAGTAACTACGATTGCCAGGAAAGCTTCATAATTGTAGGTAGGGTAATGCCAAAGGCAATGGAAAAAGTTGAAGTCACGTTGACGAGTATCACTTCACCTTACAATCTACATACACCTTTTGAGGTACATGAGGGCAAGATTCTTGCTAAGTGTCAAGACGCAGGGGTTTGGGATGAGTCCATTTCATTTCATCTTTAGATACTGGGGCAGTACAAAAATGGGAGGAGCTGGCAATATCCCAAAGCTCTTAACCACTGATTACCTCAAAAAGTAATTTTTTTTTTTTTTGCACAAACCTCTTTACTTGCCCTTCTCCACCCTTATCCCACCCTCCCCCAACGGCCAACTCTGAATCATCCAACAGAAACAAGGCATAACTGAAGTGCATGCAATTGAATTTTTGGGCTTTCTCTCTCTGATACATAACTGATACGATCAGAGGAAAAAGAAAATGAAAATTTACCTCTGAATGCAATTCTCGCATTATTTCATACATGTCAAGCAACACAAAGAGCTTCTCTGGGGACCTCTTGCTCTTAGCTATTGCATCTCCAAAACTAAGCAACAATTCAACACTGCTTGAAGTAACATCAGCGAAGGATTGGTCCCTCAAAGAATCAATGCCTTCAAACATCTGATCACAAACTTTTCTCTCACCAGCAAAAAGAAGTTTAACCTGTCAAAGGGGTTAAGAAGGTTATTACTAAACTTGATTGATAGAGAGACAGATTGAAATCCACAAGAAACCCTACAGCAATCCGCATGAAATGGATCCAGTTCCCAATTTTCGCTTCAAGAACTTCCCACTGCATCTTCTGTACGTCTTCTTTACTCAGTTTTTCTACTCCTAGTTTCCGCAAGCTTTGCTCTAAAACTGATGCACGTGTATCCCTGAAAAAGAAAAGAATAAAAATATTTTGCAATTAGTCCCCAAGTTAGCATCAGCTTTTACAGATCTATTAAAAGTGAAAACTAAAATAGGCTCTGCTTTCCCAGTAGGATATCTATTCCCCATGATGAACATCAATTTCGACTGTGAAAGCAATCAGGAAGTAACTAGCTCCTCCAATGGAGAATCAGTGAATATAAGCAAGTGAAGGCAATCATAGTAAACCAACAGTATAGGGAAAGCACATCATAGGAAAGCCAATATTTCGGGATGAGAAAAGTCTCTTCCAGAGAAAGACCACGACATACTGCTCTATCAGTCTCCCACCCTCTTGGGAATACCTGATACGAGTAACACCCTCGGGAAACTGGTTCCAGAAACTTAACTGTGCGGCGCGGAGCACTCAGTTGACACTAAACTGACTACATAAGCTCCACTGCCAAAGAGCAATGCACTAACCATTTAAAGATACACCAGAACTACAAATTCTCAACAATTGTACTGTTCTCTTCTTCAAGACTAAAAACAGTGCAACAAATGTGAGAATGTCTAGATGCTGTCACTTGTCCTAATCAGATCATGATGATGTTCGAAGAGTCTAGATTTTAAGCTAAGGGTGAGAACAAAACCATCGTTCTTGCCTACTGTTAATATTTTGTCTTCAAAGAAAGCTCATCATTTGCTTACTGAACACTCCTATAAACAACCGTTCTGTTTCTAAAGCACAAATCAGTTTTACCTCTACTCAAAATACACCTAACAAACTCAGCATAGAATTCAATTGAACATGTTCTTGTTTGATGTGTTTTTTCTTAGAACCCCTAACAAATTCAAAACCTCGCAGCTACCAATAAATGAGCATGTAAAATCAAGAAAGTACTATCTCTTGACGTAATAAACTTCTTTTATGATTCCCTTTTCTATTAAAAAAGAAATAGCTTCATTAAAGGGGAGTAAACCTAGACAGGACAAGAACTTCTCTCAGCAAATAATTGACAAACGTTTCAATTTTTTCTTTCTTTTTTGAAAAACAAATGTATCAAATTCATTTGGAGGGGAAATAAGCATATCCCCTGAAAAGTCATCATAGGTCACAATGAAACTAAAAATACAATCCTCCCCCATATATAATCTGAATAGTGAATTTCTGGTTACAATTTGAAAATGTTCAAGAATTTCCTTCATCCAAAAAACACCAAAACACACTAAAAATGGAACAAAAACTCCAAAGCAACTTCCCCAAAGTACAGCCATTATTTAATTTTTACTTGAACAACTACCCAATGAGGTAATAGAGGCACCATCAGGCCACTACATATTGTATTTGGTAATATATTGCTGTCAAATAGACACTTAGTTAGAAACTGAACCTCAAAGAGCATTTACCAGTATGAAAAGATATGTCATACTTTCATTGTTGCTAGTAATTTCCTTAAATCAAGAGCTATTATCTTTTTTTTTGCTTCCTTTTACGCTGCAACATATTGTAGGTATAACCCTGCTAAAGATGTAGCCCAATATGTTTAAACATTGGCCTAGACACAGCAACCAGACAAATATAGACGTCTAAGACTCACGCTTTTGTGAGAAGGAATTTCAAATTTCAAAGAAGAATGGAACTGAATTGAGGGAGTACAAAAGAAGCCTTAGATCCATTTTGATGTACTGAATTGAGGGGCTGTGAGATCATCAAGTTCATAGCCTACACATGGACAGTGACAAAGGGGAGAAAAGAAGCAACGACCTTCATAGGGAAGTACTACAATAACTTGGATCAGAAAAATGACGAAAGACTCATGCTGATCAATGTTGTGTAGTAATAGTAAGTTCTCAGACATAGGTCCCATGCAATTCAGTCCCATAAACTCCCCACCCTACAGATAGTGCCCATTCAATCAACATTTTTTCCCGCTCACAATGTCCACAACTCCTCAGTACCATTCCAATTCGGTCACCCCCTATCTAAGCTTAGGCAACAACATTACCCTTGTGATTCAAAAGCTCCCCCGCCTATGGCAAGGTAAGGGGGTATTGATGTTCGTAAACTTAGCCCTATGTTAAAAGTATAGCAAGGCTGTTTCCGAGTTACCCATAATGAATATTGCGTCGAGAATCGAACTGAAATACTGAACAACTGCTACTTCACAATACGAGAAACATGGACATATTTTGTGGCTAAACGGTCATTGCCTTACAAACCAAAAAATTAGTAATCAAGGATGCAGAATCCACGCCTCAATAGAATGTGATTATTCCTTTCCCTCAATAGAATGTGATTATTCCTTTCCCTTTGTGGCGCCTTGTCATTTGCTCGGCTTCACTCTACTTATCAGAAATACAAAAGGTCACTTTCTAACGCTCTTCCCTTGGGACATATTTACCTACCATCCCAAAATAATGAGCATTTAGGGGGAGGGGGAAATGAGTCACCTGTTTCCGAAAATGCAGTCACACTCCCATACCAAGAAAGTAAAAATAAAAGGACCGGTGAAACGAATAGACCACTCTAGAATCCACTAGTAGACAAGTCATCCCCTTTTTTTCAAGAAAAGACCACTGTCCATGGAACTACTTCGACAAGCATGAAATGGCACCCTAATCCTTAGAAGACACAGTGGCTCGCTGGCCATCTCAAACACTGCCTGCTGTTGCTGAACATTTTTAGCACAAGGCTGTGAAAGTCAATCATATGGCATGTCTTTGGCAAGAGTTGGGAGTCTTAGAGATCACTCGAAGAACAGGCCAGCATTTAAGAAATAACAGTTACATATACAGACACTATAGTAATTCAGATTCCTCCTAAAGCCTGAGCACCAAAGGTCATCGTACAGAGGAGGCATTACTACTTACTCATGCATCCCCAGAGCGCTCCACACTGCTACAATCGAAAAAATGTATGGGTTCAAATCCATCATTGCGATACTAGCTCAAAGACTCAGATCTTGTACTCTGACTCTAACTGTCACAGTTAGCCACCAAAGACATTAACAGTCTGAGCAACCACCAACAACCTCCTCCACCCTCCACCCTCCCCCCCCCCCCCACACCCCCAACCTCCCCCATCTTCCCCAACATCTACTTCCACGCACTGCCAACATCAAGATTGAGGAGGCACCAATTATTAGACAATATACATGATCTACTGTCTTGCAAATCTTTTGATTCTTGACTGATTGAAACCCGAATTCAGGGATCAAATTACAGTTGATAAACATTATGAGCACAATATTTACCTAAGCTAATCAATGCACCAGGTACAATATACCATCAACCATATTACCAAGCAAAGCCCTCAAGTAACCCGAAATCTGGACTGTCCATCTGGATTTTTCAGTTTAATGCAAAGCCATATGGGAAAACTGTGTCGTCCAACTAGATGAACACCGTTAAATAGCAAATTAAACACATGTTCCTGATTACCTAGATGTACCCCTGAACCTTTCCCCTCCGGTCTACACAAACTTGGTCATGAAAACGACGACTTTGAAGAATAGAATTAGCATCTTATTCAACTAAATGTTTGAACAAGGGGGACTATTTATGGAATTCGATAGACAGATTCTCGTTGAACTAGCTATTACACCAAATGTCATGTCAGATCCCCTATTTACTGTTCGCTTTTTTGAAAAGGTGAAAGAGGAAGCAGGCTTCTTCTTTCAGATAAGTTCATTAGCGATGAAACCATGCCCTGAAAAGTTAAGCTTATGTAGCATTGTTCACTATAAAGTTTCCATGAGTAATCATGTACAGAGATCCAGAGGCAAAATAGCATCAGTTTTTATGGGCTTCGGCAAATTAAGAATATAATGTATAGCGCAAATTTGGCCATCCAAGAGACAAGATACAAGGCAAAGAATACCCTTTGCAACCATGTTATATCTGGTATGGTAAATCCTTAATTGAATCTGTATCATAGAAGATGGGCTTACCTGTAAATTTTGAGTACTTGCTGATGATGTCCGGCCTGCACCATTTGTTGAGCCAAGTTATGCAACAATGGAAGTATTCGGGGAGGTATCAACGCGGGAGGAGTGTAAACAGCATTTTCTGAACTTTTGGAATCACCATGACTCTTTGCACCATTATCAGCTTGGTCCCCATGTGACCCAGATGAAGGACGCATTGAGTTTGGGAGGCATTCGAAAAGGCGATCTGGTTCAATGGGCTTACTGATACATCCACACCAAACAGGAAAACAATTTAATACACACTTGGAGAAAGCTAGAGCCAGTACATGTCAGCTATCTAAACTTTTTGTCCTAATTATAAAATGAAATAAAGTGGAAAGAAAAATGAATATTAAGTTTGCGATATTGAATATGCAGACACAATTAAAGTGAAGCTCTGTGCAAAACTATTGTTCAGTTAGCACTTCCTACATATGTATACCTGTACGTAGATAACAATTGCTTAAATTCCTCCTCCAACTTCAGCACTGCCTTAGATAGCAAACTGTTTACATGAGTGACCACGCCGTCACTATTTCTAAACCCTTTACATCCACCAAAAAACTGAATAATGACTCTAAGCTGATCAATAGCTTCCAAATAGCTTTCCAAATCTTCGTGCGGCCCTTTCAGTACTTTAGCTTCAGCCTGCAAGCGAGATCTTTATCTTAATATGCTTACTCATTCATCATGAATCAAGTGTCATAAAAATAGGGAATTAGGAAGTACTAAAAATGTACATCGATCATAAAAGTTAAAGACAGAGAAGGGTGGAAACCATAAACTAAATCAATGATATTAACCAAGACAGGAGGGATACAAGGATAGAACACTAGAAATATAACACATGAATAAAGGTCTGCCAACACCATACTCTTGTGTTCCTAGTTAGAGGAGAACTGGGGAAGATGAGGATGGATAAACATTAGATTTTCATTTTAAGAGGTGCATGATATAGACATTAATTTATATATTGCCAGATGCAGTGCTTTGATGGGCAACCTCATCAAATAAAGATGCCTTCCACCTTCCTGACAATCAATCCTTACAGATGAATAAAAACCCAAACAGCAACGCGTAAGGACAAATATACAAAACTCTCACAATACTTTCATTGCTGTCCTTGACTTGTTACATTTATTAGATAAATAGATGATGAAAAAATTAGAAACTTTCTTTGCATCAGCCACTGATACACATGTTGAAACCTTAGTGTTTGTCTAACATGAATAGTTTCAGCAAAATACTTGATAAATCATATCATGAATGATGTACTCCCACTCTCCCAGTAATCAACAATTAACAAGGAACAATGGGAAAGAGGGAAGTCACTAAAAGTAACACCATTATAATGAGGACAGCACTAACCCTTTTAAATAGCAACAAATTTGCAAACACAATGGCCATTAAGATAAGGATGCGAGAGACCAGTAAGAAATTGCACTCTGTCCCTTAAGCACTGCCCCTGCCTGGTTCATAATGAACCTCTAATGTATCAACAAAGTGCATGATGAAAATTCTATGAAAACTGCAATATTATTTGTCGTGTGATTAACTTCCACTGGAACATGGGAACCAGGAAGCAGCATAGAAAGGGAAGTATAGATGAGTTTCACTTTACGTGTTTGTTTCTTGTACTGATGTCATTAACCTATACATGGGAAGGGACAACAATGTCCATTCGATAGTTCAACATAGTCATTTTTGTGAACCAAAGATAGAGATTAATTCTCCTAGAACAGTATATGGACAAGGGCAATTTTATTTAATAGCGAAATAGGGTGCAGATTGCAGTTTCATGAAATTTTTAAAGATAAACTTGAACATAAATTCGATTTTTTAGATAGAGATACATACAATTTTTTTATTTATATAGGTAGTGAATGATCAATGCAAGACGAAGGACTGGTCTAGTGACATTGGTGAAGACTGAAGAAAACAATTTCAAGTGCAGAAGTTTAGAAATGTGCTCAACATACTGTAAAAATTTGAGTTGATATCAGGTATGAAAACTATATTGTCCAAATGTGATAACATTGGAATCAAATCACAGTCAGGTATTTTATACAGGTTTGGTACAGAGCTGCTTGTGAGATTCAACATAGGCCTTCTACATATTTGGGAATACCATCAGGGGAGTAATCCATGTCGAAATGCCTTGTATCATCTTTTTGTTTCAAGGGTAGCTAAATGAGTGGAAAGAACCTGTTTTCTTTGAATGGCAAGATCACTCTCCTTCACTCTTGCTTATCACCTATGTACTACTTGTCTGTCTTCAAATTTCCTGTAAGCGTGGAAAAGGAAATTGAGTGCCTGATGTAATATTCATATGGCCTAGTGTAGGGGATAAGAAGCAAGTTCATTCGATTGGTTAGGTTGAAGGGGACTTGAGCTCTGCCTTAATTTCAAAAGCATATTTCTAAGTGGTTGTGCAGATTGCCAAAGGAACCTGATGCTTTACGGCATCGCGGTACTAGGAGCAAATATCTCTCTGGGAATGGTTGGGATACCCAACCTGATTTACACGTAACCCACCAACATTCGTGGAAGTTTGTATCTCAATATCTTCTCTCTTCTTTCCTCTTACCAAATCAAGCTTGATGATGGCTGACGGAATAAAATTTGGGAGGATTGTAGGATGGAGAATGGCCCACTTACAATTTGTTTCCACAAATAATCAACTTCTTATTTGAATCATGCTCCAATTGCACTTGCATATAAATCTTTTTGAATGGGAGATGGAGTAGCTTTCTTACTAAACGTCAATTATATTGGACTCCTTTCAACTCTCCAATGTGGAAGAATATAGGGTATGCCGAATTGGTGGGACAGGATCCTCTTCTTATAAGCTATCTCTTGGACATCGCTCCCCCCGTGTTATTTGTAGTTCCTTATAGCTAAAACTATTTTAAATGAAAAGCTCTAACAGGGGTCCATGGGTTGTTGTGGATCATGGAACTTCGAAAGATAATACAAATCATATAGAGTATTTTACTTATATGATGCCTTGAACTAATTTACCCCAATTCTGGTCCCACGAATACTTAATCTTGTAAAATGGTTCCACGTAGGCTCGAGTACCAGAACTTAGGTTTGCTTTTTTCCCCCTAAAAACACTCAAAACAATTCTGCTGCAAAGAGGTTATGGTAGCCCGAGCCGATTTCGCGGGTCGGAAAAAAAAGACCACGAATTTAAAGACATCCCCCATCCACATTTGGAGTGATTATGACCAACACCATCCAGATTTGGAGCGGTTTGACCAAAATTGTCTAGATATGGAGCGGTTTGGACTGCGGCACAACAGTTTTGCGTGTTTCCACAAAAAAAAAAAGTTGGATTTTGAGTTACCCGAACCTACGTGGAACTACTTCATGTGAATAAATTTTTTCAAGAACCAAATTTGGAAAGAGAACACTTTTTACAATTATTAAAAAAAATACACTCAATTATATGATTCAACAAAGACGACCTACTTTGAACTCTCTAAAGAGACGTGTTCTATGTTGGCAGAACAATGAGACGGTTGGAAATTTGTTTCTACATTGTAATGCACAATTGAGGAGACCTCTCTTTAGTTTGAGAGGGGAGCATTGTGTATCCCCCTAAAGGAATTTTGAGCACAAGCAAATTTACTATGTTGGACTGTGGAGTCAAAACGAACATAGGATTCTTTGAAGTGTGCATTTATCTCAATCTTAGTCCCTTTACGTGGGATGGAATTCCTGCATTTTGCAAGAAGTTTGTCACCCTCTTCATTACCTTTGGGAGCAGATACTTTGGTTTGCAACTTGCTTTCTCATCGGGGTCTTTTAGGGATTTTCTTATCCAGATTCTGCGACATAATTGGCGGTCTATAGTTTTCTCTAATTCTTTGGAGCATTCCTTATCCTCCACTCGTGTTTTACTCTTTTGATCAGTACAAATTTTTCCTATCTGAAAAAGACAAGGTTGGTTTCTTGAGGGCCATCAGCCATGTGGCTCCGACCTAATGGCAAATTGTTCTTGATAGGGGGCCGAGAGAATGAATCACAGGTCAAAAGCAGATGAAGCAACCAAACTGTACCTCACTACTTCGCATCTTCCATCATCCTGTTCTCAATATTATAAAGCTCCTGCTCATCAGTTTCCCTTTGATGGAGTTAAGAAAAAAACAACCCTTCCTCTGTTCTCCTCCTCAGATATCATTAAAACATTCTCTACGTCATCTAAAGACATAAATCATTTATACCGTAGTATGTATATGCCGTCAACTAAAACAACCTTTAGTCTACCTTGCATCAAGTATTTCACAATCCTCAGAGTGATCCAGCCCGCTATCCAAAAAAAACAGATCATAATATTTGTAGATTGCCACCTAAACGAAACCTTCTTCCTACAACAAACAGACGCTGGTAGGCCATAGAACCAAACTATTACTAACTCAGGCAAGAGATCTGGAAGACACTACTCGAAGTGAAATGTCTAATTTCCTTGGATAAAAGATTGGAAGAGATGGGAGGCGGAGAGGAAGGATGGGAGAAAAGAATTTTCTTGTTTGAATAGCAAAGAATAGGAGATAAAGTAGAAGATATAAACAAAAATATTGGGTTGAAAATTAGGACTAAGGAAGGTCAGTGTTATGTCAATTCTAGCCTATTACTATGGGGATGCTATAATCCTTCAACATCTTCCCAGCTTTCGACAGAGTGAGTTCTTGAAGAGATGGAAAACGGCTGCACTCAGATCTCGCTTCCTGTCCCTCCCCATCCCCACAGCCAGCCCATCAATTCAATACCAACTACGATTGTTTCCATTCCTTCCCTCCATCAAACTCTATGTCAACTACTTATAAGCTAGTAGTCCAGAGACACTGAAGCTAAGATTCAGTAACCAATCTTCGTTGTTCCTTCACTGAAACCACGAAGAAGCAACTTCAACTCTCTTATGTTTCAATGTCGACAACCTCCTCAAGCAGACTTAGAGCACATATCAAGAAATCCTCGACCAACAGCTCAACGTCATCATATACCCGAGAAACGACACCTTAATTCATAATCCGCATACATTACAAAAACATAAAAATCGGGTGGCAGCACCAGTAAATGCAAAAGATACACATCTCATCGGTTTTACGAGTATCATTACACACACAATGACACAATCAACCCAAACTCATCACCACCAAGATCAAAATCGAACCAAAAATCGACAAAATCTGGACACACTCAACTTAAAATCAATAACAGCGAAATCGAAAACGCAAAGGTTAAACGAATAAAAGCAGATGAGCAAAGAACAAACCTGACGACTAAGGTCAAATTGAGACAAGATAACTTCAGCAGACTTCAACGTCTTGTCAATGTTCTCCGTTGCTCTCCGTATCGAATGAGTCCTTATCTTTATTAATAAATCAAAATAAAAAATTCAATGCTCAAACTCGTACAAAATCAAATCGAATCAAATCAGAAGAGAGAGAGGAGGAAGAGGGAACCTGAGTAGGGCGCATGGCGGTTTCAAGGACGGAGAGACGGTGATCAAAGGAGCCTAAAATAGAGACGATATTATCAGTAATTGTTTGGCTTTTCAGCAATGATTCTCTCATTGATGCTGCTTTTGAGCTCAGTGTATCCATTGTTGTTGTTGTATTTCCTGCTGCTGCTCCTGCTCCTGCTCCTGCTCCTGCTCCTGGATTTATTGGTAGACCCATTCCTTGCTTCCTGCTGAGAGAGGAGAGAGGAGAGAGAATTTGGTTTGGTTGTGTTTTAAATTTGGTGTTAGAATGAGAATGCTGTCAGTTGACGTTTCTTTGAATTTTTTTGAGACGACGGAGTACCTGCCGCTGTTGTCTTTGCGTAGACAGGGTGTCAAACCACCCCGATCATTGTATTGTTATGTACTGTTCCAATAATAATTGTGACTTGGTAAAGTAGTAGCTTGCGGACACGGACACGGGGAGGGATAGGCACATAGGAGTATTGCCTATCGGTTTCACGATACGGATAAGTGAAACGATAGTCGTTCAATTCTAGATACATTTTGTTCAAAAAAACGTGCTACTCGGTGTGCTAATTTAACACTAACAATATTAAGAGTTTTGTAGCGAAATTAAAAACTGCCCCTGCGTCCGGCGACTACCAGTCCAATTAGTATGATATTGTCC
Source organism: Spergularia azorica (assembly GCA_038382645.1). Lineage (NCBI taxonomy): Eukaryota > Viridiplantae > Streptophyta > Magnoliopsida > Caryophyllales > Caryophyllaceae > Spergularia > Spergularia azorica. The sequence goes on along the minus strand of JBBYHQ010317449.1, from coordinate 4,045 downwards.
GTTTTGGGCCTACCCCTCACGTATTTGTTTTCGGGCTCCTTTCCAAAAGCCCTCATACTAATCAGTCTGGTAATCCTTTATCAGGCAATCTTTCACTCCTTAGTTTTCCCCTCAAACCAAGACCCATCATTGAACCTCGATTTTATGACCTCCCCTCAAGGATCTGCTAGCAACGCACAGATTTCGCGAGGTCTGAGATCCCTGCTACCCCCACAAACCTGCCAATAGCATTCTCGAGTCTTGATCACCTCCCCTTTGGCGACATACCATGCTCCCTGTGTAGCCACGACATACTACTGAGCCATGAGCCCATGTGCTCCTGAGCTTTGTCTGTACCACATGTTCCCACTCTAGGTCTTGCAAGTCCATGTCACTCTCAGGACTTGGCTACACCGCATCCAAAGAGTCTTCGTACTAGTCCCACGGGCTGGCTCCTCGCTCATCACTCTTCCTTCTAGGTTTCGGGATTTCCTAGTGCATGTACGCCACCTTCAAGTCTCGACCGATTTCCCAACATGTCATACGTGGCTTTTCCACAAATCCATTATCCACACGTTGTGCGCCTGACCCAAGTCGAATCTTGGGCTCTAATACCACTTGTTGGGCCTCTCGTCCGTGACTATCATTCCAATTAGTATGATATTGTCCATTTTGAGCCTAGCACCTCAAATTTGTTTTTGGGCTCTTTCTCGAAAGTACTCATACTAATTAGTTTGGTAATCCCTTATAAGGCAGTCTCTCACTCCTTATTTATCCGATGTGGGGCTTGGGTTTGCACCCCAACAAGACTTCTTTTTGCGTTTTTGTGTTTATATGGAACGAAAAATAAACTAAAGATATGAATGGCGCCCCTAGTTACCAACTAAGAACGCAAACTACAATGTCAAAACTTGATTCTAAGTTACCAACTTGTATGAATCTCGTCTATCAATTGGTTGTCTAACCCCCTAATCAATCTTTAAACTAGGATAAACGTGTTTGTGAACGCTTTCACTCAAATCCCCGCAAGGACACAAGATTGAAGGAAACACTCTTCGACTCTTTGATATTAATTTTCAATGTGTGTGTAATCTCTATGAAAAACAATACGATCAGGCTCTCTATGTATACTAAATAGACGCATCTAGACTTACTTTATAGAATAAGGTAAGGTTCTAATAGAAATTTCTTTAATTCCGACTCACTTAAACTAAACAACTCGCAAACCTCATAGGCTCCTTTGTTATTACGAAACTAAATAATAATAAGAATTATCTATTAAGAACATCCTTTGACGTGCATAATTTGGGAATTATAGCAAATTCGGTCATCCTCGTGTGCACGCGTAGAAACTGGATTGTTCAACTTAAAACGCGCATAACTCTTTCGTTACTTAGCCAATTAAGGCATATGACCACTTTTCGGAAAGGTAATATCATGAACTTTATTATCCAATTAGTTTATGTTGGTACAACTTTGGTATTGGGTCATAACACTTAGGTCAGTGTACCTTAATAAAGATCTATGTGATGTAATAAAACCCAATAAAGGGCAACCATCAGATTACTCAAAATAAAGGGTCATGATAAATTGGAGAAATCTAGGATGATTTCTAGTACCCCCATTATTTCCTATAAATACTTCCTTTATAAGCTATCAAATCCAGGTTTTTACACAAATTCTGATATTCAATCATTTATCTAATTATTCCCCTTGATTTACGCACTTAAGGCACTATCTTTCTTTATTGCCACCCCATCTCGAGCCATTTACTAACTTGAGCGTTAGAGGGGCGACGCCTGGTGCAAATCGGGCTCCCCGTTTTGGAGGTACTCGGCGAGGGATCCTTGCTCATCTGTCCTTCGAAGAATTCACCCCCAACAAGTGGCGCCGTCCATGGGGCCAAATTGACAGAAAACCCGATCGAGAAAACTGAGCTTGAATGGCTCCGAGAGAACCCAACCCGATGGCGACCCCACAATCGTGGTACTCGCTCTCAAGGAAATTAAAGAAAAGGTCGTGTGCCCCTCCGTAGACGACCAAGCCCTCGAAGTCACCACCTTGAACGTCTAAGCCCTCGAGGGGCGCGACTCAAGAAATCTGGCCATGACTATGTGTCCGCTTCGGAGAGCGGGGCTAGTTCAAGGTACCATTTCCATCACCACAAGAGAAGGACTGTCACATTTGAGTCACCCTTTGCCAAGTGGATTCTGGAGGCTAAGCGGATTCCAGGGTGAAAAAGCCAAAGATGGTTGAATACGATGGAGTCGAGGACCCTTTCTGTAACACCCCCGAATTTCGGTCAATTTTAAAACATTTTTTCAATACAAAGACCGCCAAATTTCGATAATGGTACAATCGGTATGCAAAGCTGACAGGATTAAACCTATTTATTACAAACTATAGAGACGATATATACAACGCCTAAACAAACTATGTAGTACATTCACACGCTGCGGAAGCTAGACACTTCTTCAAGTAGAACCCAACAAACGCATCCATCACAACCACCTGTGGTAGATTTTTAGCACAAAAACCACAGTTGAAAAAGTCAGAAAATTGAGTAAGCTAACACCTCAACTTGTAAAAACCAAAAACACTTACCTTAGCTTTCGAAAAACATTTTTATTTTTCCTTTGAAAATAACACTTGCACATAATCACGCACAACCCAATATTACTGTTATATAAATGTTTGATCTTCTAATATTGCGATATTAATTATTATTTTATTTATTATTATTATTATTATTATTATTATTATTAATTATTATTATTATTAGGGTTTTTTGTCAGATCACACCTAATAAAACAAGTTTTTTGTCAGACTACACCTAATAAAACATATTTTGTCAAGCCACACCTAATAAAATCCATTTTTTTGTTAGACCACACCTAAATACCTAATGTTCATGACTTCCAACCTTCATCCACTCATTGCCGCCTTTCACCCACCCATTGCCGGCCTTAAACCACCTCATTGCCTCCCTAACCCACATCCTTAACACATGACCTATTTCCTCCCATTTCTAACACACCTCTCTCTCTCCCTAATTTTTTCTCCCTCTACTTTTTCGAATTTCCCCTTTTTTCTTCACTCTATTTCATCACAATTTCATTCAAAAGGAGGTACTCAAATTTATCTTGGAGCTAAAAATCAAATTTGGGGAGGAATTAAAAAGGGAGGGGAAAAAAACAATTTTGATGGATGTGGGGTGGCTATGGGTGGTTACGGGTGGGTAAGGGGCCGGTTATGGGTGGGTATGGGTGGGTAAGGTGTGGGGATGGGTGGCTAAGGGGCAAAACTCGACATAGGTGTAGTTTGACAAATAAAAAGACTTTATTAGGTGTAGTTTGACAAAATTTGTTATATTAGGTGTGGTCTGGCAAAAAAAAAGTTTTATTAGTTTTTTTTGTTGAGGATCAATTTTTTGTGTTTTTTCTGGGTTTTTGTTGAGAATCAATCTTTTGTGTTTTTTATGTGTTTTTTTTAATCAATCTTTTGTGTTTCTTTTTTTTTTTTCTGGGTTTTTTTGTTGAATTAATCTTTTGTGATTTTTCTGGGTGTTTTTGTTGAATCAATCTTTTTGTGATTTTTCTGGGTTTTTTTTAATCAATCTTTTGTGTTTTTTTCTGGGTTTGATTTGAACACTTCTCTCTTTTTTTTCAATCTTTTTTTGTTGATGTTATAATCTTTGCATGTTTTGAAATGGATAAATGGGTAAATCTTTTACTGCTCTTGTGAATATGTATGTGTTGCAATTCAAGGAGCCATGTAATTCATGCCTAATTAGCATACTTTCATGTTCTGATGATATATGCCGTAGCTTTATCTGAATGAGGGGTGAAAGTTCCTACATTTTTCTAATGATTTCAAATTGATCATCCACTCATGGGCCTTTTCTGTGTATTCTTGTAAAATTTCATCTTTTTTGGGCCTTTTCTGTGTATATTTGCCTAATTATTAAGAACTTTTTGTACTTCAAGTAAATTATATACTCATTGTGGTAATTGTTTAATCATGGTATGATTATGACTCTGAAGGAAATCTTTTGATGTTTCTTGTT
>JBBYHQ010317422.1:0-16212 GCA_038382645.1 Spergularia azorica | reverse complement strand
CTTCACCCACCCCTTTAGTTACTATCTGCTTGGCTGGATTAAAAGATTTTGAAGATTTATTGGTATATATGCACAAAATTAGAAAACAAGGATCTTATTTGCGCTTTCTTTCTCTTTTCACATGATCTTGTATTATGAGCAATTAGGCAACTTATTATTTTGGGTTTGATGAGGATAGATATTGAATATTAATGTGTTGAATTTTTTTTTTTTTAATCTAGATGGTCTATAATTGACTTTTTTTTTAGGAGTCTATGACTGTACCGGTTGCGCGCGCAAATTTATACCTATATAAGAATCATATCGGTCAACAATAGGTCAAAATTGTGTCGCCTTTATTTTTGTCATATTATCTATAGCATGTAATATCGGTGACAGATTTCTATCAAACACTTGTACCCGACATAAATGAATCTTGGGATATACTATATATAAATTCAACATATTAAATTATTCCGTGTACCGGTAATTGAAGTGCAATTATCAACTTTCGATATCGAGTATCGTATTTCAGCGTTTAATTCCTATGTATATACTATATAACATACTCTTTTTTTTATCTCTACTATATAACATACTTAATTATACACTTCTATTTATAAAGCTCCACATATTTTCTTATAAAGTTATTATTTCTGAATAATTAATATTACGGTAATGTGCGATTCGAATGGTGAATTAGTTTTATTTAGATTTTTAACTCCAAATTTTCGCTTTCACCTTTGTGTTTAAAGGAAAAACATTGATGTGTTTTGGTTCATTTAACTAATAACGGGACCATATTTTACGGCTCATTCGATTATGTTTTAACGAAACAAATAAACCTAGTTAAATACATAGTTCTTAATCTTACACAATTACGGCACAACATTTTCATACTACTATCGTTTATAAAGTTTGTAAGCTATTATTCAAATCTAAATACGTACTATCCAGTACATATAGGTGTATTTTTTATTTTTATATAGAAGCATCTAATGTTACGGGGGTGGGAATGCATATAGGTCTAACCGTGTAAGTAGAATCATATGCATGTAAATTATAGGTAGTGTCAGTAATTTCCTACTATCAGAGGTAATTTCTTAGTAATAGAGTTATTTTTCCATGTTTACATATTGGTACATAATCTCAATTCATTTAGAAGGGTATCCCCAATATCATGTACCCAAAATCTAAAGGTTCTTTGTATGTACTTTATTGTCCTTCATTTGTAATCCACAAGTTAGGGAAGAAATCATCATTATTTGGAATGTAGTGAAATGGGAAGGTGGAGCTAAATAAGATGTTGGATCAAATCACAATTTTCATATCAGAATATATTATAGAAATCTTTGAAACTATACAAATCAAATGGATTATTATATTCCAATGAGAAAAGGATAATCTCAATTCACCAAAAAGGCAAAGTATTATTTTATACCTACTTTGTATATTTGTAACCTTAAGTAGCTAAAATAACATCTAAGCAAACCATATGCATTTTAGTGTACAATACTTTGTATATCTCAGATTTGTTTCGATTTAGGGAAAATTTGGTATGATTTAATGCCATTTATAGACAAATTCACCAAGAATTTGGATATAATAGAAAGATAATGATAATATTCAATTTTGATAAGTTTATGTTCGACTAAAAATAATCGAAAAATATTTAGTTGCCAAAAGAAGCAGATCCAATCTATAGGCCATATTAAGATCATTCAAATTTACATAAAATGACGTCATATATGCTCTCATAGTCTCATGTAAAACGCAGTAGCATGGGGGTCATTCCGTTGTGCATTTCGTTGCTAGATTAGCCCTTAGGATTGTCCCTATGATATCTTTGTAGGCAATTTTCAGCCAAGAATTTGAACCCTAATCGTTCTCGATATGGATGAATGAGATAGCCCGTTTCCTTTAAAAAATGATTGGTACACATAAGGTGATCGGGCAAACTCGAGTCGAAGTCACTACTTATTTTGAATGAAAGAATGTGTATTGTAAATAAGCCATTTGACCCTTGAAACTAAATTATTTTACTCTTATTTTTACACACATGATGTTTTTTCAATCGTAGTAAAAAGATTAAAGACCATATATGTGCAACCAGATAATTATAAGCTGAGAATAATACAACAATAACTACGATAACAACAACCAAGCCTTAGAACGAAAGGTTAAAGCTTCAAAGAAGGGTCAAACTGATTGAAATCGTGATATTATTAGGGTCATTGCGGATTAGAATCAGTAATTTTGAGTTGATCTGAGTAATTAAGACATGTTGATCTAGTCAAGTTTATTCGGAATAGTATTAGCCTATTGGGTCAAGCTAATTTCGGATTTGATGATCTATACATCTCGATCGGTTTCCGGTCAAATTATGATTGCCAATCTCGAGTCCAATTCGCATGTTCGGGTGAAGTCTAACCATGCCATCTCAAATATGTAAGACGGGAGGATGTAGAATTAAGTTACGCCTTTGATTGAAATGTATACTAAAAATTTACATATAATCGGATCGATCACAATATTATTTATCACTACATACGATCACAGAAAACATAATGGTCCGCGAATCGACATGCTACCAGGAAATGTTGATCGATCAATTAAATTAAATTAAATCTAGTTGATGACGTCCAGTTACTGATGTAACCATAAAGTGGCCCCTTCAAATTATAAAATTATTGAAAGGAAGAATACTAGTCTACTTAGCCACGATAATGTAACCATCAAGTGATGGAGCTTACAACAATACTAGGGTTAGCAGCAATGATAAGTACTCTTACCCTTTAAATAAGTGGCTAAGGTTTCGATTGACTTTTATAATCTTCTAAATGGGTCATTGAATCGGATCGGAGCCCCCTCTATCGAGAGGGGTGAACGATTGAACTCATTAAATTGATTTTCTTAGGCCCCGTTTGATAGGACTACATCTTTCTGATCTGATCTTATCTGATTTAAATGACTCTGATCTGATCTGAATGATTCTGAACTGATCTGAATATTACTGCAAATAAGTCCTATCAAACAGGGTCTTACTCTAAAGAATAATGTTTATTGTCTGCGTGGAATGTCCGTCGTAGTTGGTACTAACAATAAAAACAATAAAATAGATTATGTTACATAGTTGTCGTGAATCATATGAACAAATATTTATGCAAAGGGGCAGCTAGTAAAGTTTGAATGATTATAATTATTAGAACATGCTCAGAGGTGCAGCTCAGAGCTTAGGCTTTAATTTTGTCCAAACAACAAATTAATCTTCTTCGTCAAACAATGACAGATTTTAATATTACTTCAGAAAATTAATTTATATATGATATACAATATCCTACATTAAACGTAGCTTTCGATGGTACGTAATCTGTAGCAATTCAGCCACGCTAACAGTTAACTTTCAGAATACGACACCAAAAGGTCCTAATGCATGGGTTTATAAGCACGCATTACGGATGTTAAGCTCGGTTAACCCAATTAGCTAGCTAGTCGATCAGCTACAACCGAGACTGATGAAATTGGTTGTCTTTAAAAGGTTTGGTTAATTATATATACGGTCTACTCTAAACCATTTTATGATAAATTAGACCAGGAAATATGCAACATTTAAAGTAATGTTCGATCACTGATAATCGATTTCAAAACAACGACCTAAAATGAATAAATGATGGTCATGATGATCATGACTTAAATAGGATGGAAACAAAACGAGAACCCAAAGTATAGTGTAGTACTGCAGTATTCTTATTAATTCATTGTTTTCAAAAGTTTTATGTCTGAACCATTTCATTCACAACCTTATCCTGCTGACCATGTTTCAACGACTCGATTATTTTCGCACGCCTCTTTATTGTTTAGCAAAAGAATTGATCGAGCATTGTTTTTAATAACGAACAATCTAGTACATTTTGTCTTCATTTAATGTGCTTCATTATTGTTCCTATTATTATTTTTTTTTTCCGTTAAAAACACCTAGTCATTTTGAAAGTTACGATTCTGTTTCAGTTAACCAAGTTTCCAAAGATCGAACCAGCAGAACTAAACCATTTCATTACAATATTAATGGTTCGAGCTAGTATGGTGAATGTAAAGGGAATGACTACATCAAAGCTAAGATAACCATCAAGGCATTATTATCATCATCAAGGAAAACAAAAAAAAGTTAGTGGAAAGATGTGAATGTAAAGGGAATATGATATCTAAGTAGATTTTATGCACATGCATAGAACTTGTTGTATTAGCCTATCGCATTACTTGACACGATTCCCAATCCAATAAAAAGTCATCTTAATATTGGACCAACCTAATATACTTCATACAATAATCGATCAACTGCTCACCAAATCAACATCAATCGTATTATAAAATTAGATACTCCTTAAGTAACTCATTATTGCCTCAATTACATGAAGATTTTGATTCAATTAGTTTGTCCCATAACCACAACATTTCTGTTGTTCAACGTACGGTCAATTTATTAAATTCGTTTAATTGCTTACTAATTTGGAGTGATTGGTGAAATGAATGAATCACAAGATTCTTCGATGACCAATTCTAGATGATGCAATTTTATTTTTTTGAACAAATAATTAAATTAAAATTGGTTCCTATTTCATAAAATGATGCAATAAAGCGAGTTTTTGTTGCCTCGTCTGACTCTGAATGGCTTTGAGCTTGACCTAATCTTGTCTAACCTTAACACCTTGCCCGGTTTCATTGAAGATCGAGGTCTAGTGCACTAACATATTATGTAAATTTTAGTCATTTGAGCAAATTCAAATAGATCATGGTTGCTCTGTTAGTAATCGATATTGTTTATGTGTCATAATTATTTGCGATAGCTCCTCTCAAAAAAAAAAAAAATTTATTTGCAATAGCACCCCACCAAGCCCTAAAATATTTTATATGGTACTAGAAAATTTTCTTGAAGTTGATTTTCTTGCTATTTTAATTAATTTACTTGATTTCTACAGTGTATTACGTTTATTATAGCTTCTGTATGCATGACCTTATAATCATTGAATTAATTAAATCTCATTTTAAAAGACCGGATGCCCACCACCAGCTACTTCAAACTAAACAATTTTAAGGCCTAAGGGATTAGGTTTTAATCCACACTTAACCCCCATTTTAAGAGACAAAGTAGAAGATGTTTGAGATATGAACATACCACTTTAAATCTTAAAGTATTAGACTAGCTATTAGTCGCATTAAATTAACTGCTAATAGTTATTAGTATGTGGCTAGGTCGTTTCACAGACAAGCCCTTTTGTTGTGGTGTGACTTGTGAGCTTACACTTTATTCGTTCTTCCTGAAGTCTAGAATGAAATGGTGGGATTTTCGTGGGTCTCAATGTCTTGATTCTTGGTTATATTGATTTCTTACGATTTTCCCGAGCTATACATTCAACACATGAATTCATGTATGCGAAAATTCTACGGTGGTTACCTAAGAACAAGCTCTGACCTTACTTATCGTGAACGCGTCGTAGTCAGGGTGACAACATGTATGATATGGGTAGAGTTCCCGGGCTAGGATCCAGACCGATATATATTTTTTGAAATAGACCCATTACTAACCCTAATAAGCCATGCATAGTCCAAGATATCGGATTCTAGATACAAATTTATCATAGATCCAGGCCGAATTAATCGTTGAATCCCCTGCGGGTCAAAGTGTGCTAAAGTTACTTTGGAAATGATAAATTACTTAAATTGGAGGTTATTCATACAACCAAAGCTTTTGGTAATAGACTAATAGTTCATTTCAATATATGGCCGGGTCTGGTCGCGTCAAGGCCTCAATGATGTATAAACCCATACTACCACGGGTCTGGCAGCGTCAAAGTCTCAATAAAGTAGAGACTCATACTACCATAAACCCAGACGCGTTTCGATAAATTGTAAATGGGTTCGACCCAAATTTATTACAATTATAATCATAGGTACCTCAATCTAGATATCTATCGATTCCGACGAGTCTGGTTAGAGTTTGGGACCCATTGCCACCCTATTCACAATGGAAGAGAACAAAATGGATTGGAATCTTAAAAAAGGAGGACAAATTGAAAAGTTGGATCAATCTTGACAGATGACAAAATCTTTTTAGTTCAAATAATTGGGATTTCTTTCCACACTGACGGATCATCTGGCATTATTATTAACAATCGGTCATCAACAACAACTTGTTATATATACTATATAGTCTTCCCACGCAGTCATGTGAAGATGTGCAATACCATATACTAATACTATATTACTATATACTCTACAGACACTTCACTTTTGACTAACCAACATGATCGAGAGGATCTGTGTTACTGGTTGGTAGGTTACTTCCTCGAATTTGCAGCTCAGTCCCATAATTCTTACTTTCTCCTAAACTTGTTGCACTATTTAAATCCAAAGCTGAGACAAGAGGTTCTCCTTGGGATCTTGTTGTTGTATGTTAATTATAATGTCTAGTAAAGAATATATATGGTCCCTCTTGCTAGTTTTCTAAAGAACGATTTTGTAGGATTCGATTTCAGGAAGTGACTGACACCTGATTAATGAACATGTACAACCTTTAAAGTAAATCTTTTTTATTTACTATGACATTATTCAACGCGTTATTGGAACTTTTATAAACCCCAACATACTACATACAGAGTCACTAGTAAAAAAAATTCTATTCTATATATTAAAATAATTGAATCAAATTTATTCCATACAAAAAAATTGGTTTCTTAGCTAGTTTCTTTGCATCCTTAATTGATTAATAAGTCCTAAGGGTGCGAAAGTTGGGTTTCCTACTTTCAATCACATTTCTGCAAGCTCTCTAAGAGAGAAATAAGAATAAAATGGGTATTAATTCATTTCACTTTCCCCTTCAACATACATATATGCATCGTAAATGATGGAGCAATATAATGGTACGTGCATGCATTTGTTTACCAAAAAATTATACCATCTGCATAGCAAAGGAGCTACGTAATAGTACTAGATGATCCGACTTGCCTTTATACAGGTGCTTTTTCCTCGATTATCCTTGAGCATTCGTGTACATTACACGATTAATGTTCCGAAATCAACTTTGTCGACTCTAATAAGCGATCTTTGCATACAAATTTAATCATCAATGCTTATAATTAATTACCCCTTTGTACGTAATAATTACTTGTGTTAATTCGTAATTGAATAGCGCCTTCTCGATCGATGACATTGTAGTAGCAGTATATGTGCATGCATGCCTCCTCAAGCTAAAATTTCAGGCAATGTTCATCCTAGTCTTGACTAGATTGATAGCCTGAGCTCCAAATCTACTTCTTCGTGGTCACTTGACTCCGAATTTTGGCTGCTTGACCGCATCAAATCCATTCGTCCATGTCTCGGATCCTATACGTTTAAGGTTTAACCATAGAAAACGATATCAATAACACGATAATTCTAGAGGTCTCTAACGAAAATACGTAACGCTCTATATATAATTCAGTACGAAAACGTAAAAATCTTCTACACTGTAAGAATCGTTGATAAATAGCCTTTACTACAGAAACGAAATCAATAGAAAACAAAGAAAATATTAGAAATTGGGCGACTTTTATACCTCAAAATAGTTAGCCATAGGCATGCTTGATTGTCTAAATGTAGTTGAGCTGTCCACTACGCTCGTACTATTAGGGTTCCATCTGGTACAACACAAAATGAAAGATTGTTAGTCACCCGAACGAAGTAGCGAATGTAGTCAAGACGACAATTGAATTGATCGAGTTATGTTTGTAACGAGTCCTACATACTCCGTTTATTCTTTGAGTTTTATTTCCATTTAGTTTGAATATGTGAGAAAATCAGAAGAATAGAGATAAAATGTAAACAATGTAATAAAAGTAAAGCCACATGTACTAGCATTTCTGACCCTAAGCAACATTAACCCCGGCGTATGTATATACCTAATTATTTTCGAATCGAGATTAATGTCCAGTTAATTGTAAGTTTGTGAAATTTCTTGACTTTTGATTACGATGTAATTTCGAAGAATACATGTAAATTGGATATACTATACATGATCATAAAGTCATAAACATACCTGAATGCAGTACTCGGCTGAGAATCTTGGTATCTCAAGTTTTCTTCTCCAAATGCCATCTGCCAACAAAACACACATACAAGAGATTAGTAAAACCCCTATTTAATCGATCAAAATAGATACGCAACGTAAGAGTTACTTCATTTGTCACCTTAGAATCTTAGATTGTTAACTTTTAGTTTGTTTTCTTTTACATATCAGAACGTCAACGATCCAAAAAGATCGGACTAGTGAGTAGGAATTATCAGCATACTTGAAATTAAAAAGAGATCAGGGAGAGAGAGAAAGATGAGCAACATGTTGACTTTGATTTGTGTCAGTAGAAGAGGTAGTGGTGAGTAGTTGTCCCAAGGGCTTTCTTGAAAATTATGATTCTAGACCAATAATTAGAGAGATCAAGCAGAATTTACTCAAAAAATTAGAAAGATTGTATTGATACATGAAGGTTCTACATATATGTATAAGTACGTTCAATTTAAATAGGTATAAAAGTCGATACAATGATTCTAGAGGTCTCTAACAAAATCCTGCTATACTCGAAATAAAATCGACAATCATCAATCAATAGAGTAATTAATTACCATGAAATTAGGGTGGTGATGACCATATGTAGAAGAAGTAGATGTTGAAGATTGTGAATAATTAGCATAAGACGTAGATGATTGTGGTACAACTCCATACGGTGAAACTACTCCTTGCACTCTCATTAAATCTTCCTGCATACCCCAACAAATTTCATAAAATTAAAACTATATCCTAATTTTACAGTAAGATCAAAATCATATAGTAAATTGCCCTTCAATTCATTCATCATCACATACAAGTCAATTAGTATAATTGTATAACACAAGCTAATCAATAAGCCCTCGAACCTGAATAACCGTAGGAGGAGCAGTAGTGAACCCACAAGCGATCTGACTACGTAACCTGATTTGCTCCAACTGAGCAACTCCGAGCCCTCTTTGCGGTTGCTTTGGCTTCTCGGAGGCGCTACCACCCTTCTTGTTCTTCCTCGACGACGACGATTTTTCATTTCCCATGCTTGGTACTCCAAAGAACCCACTTCCCATTTTTCACAAAAAAATTGATCTTCTTCTAAGAAAAAGTAAATGATGATATGGGTGTTTATTTTTTCTTTCAGAAAGCTTGAAATTATAACCTATGGTCCGGTTTATATATAACATATGATATGAAAATATAATAATTGGTAGTAGAGTTGTAGCGCTGGATCTGAATGTGATGATCTTAACGTATACAAAATTTTAAAATTTAAATTAAGGAAAAAAATAAAAAGAATTCAAGTATACGTAAGATTTTGTAAATAAAACTGATGGATCTGATCTCGTGTTTCTTGCTCATAGTGATATTATATGCGCATTACTTTTGGGGAACTCGTAACTATTATTTGCTGTCTGTCTCCCTACTTTCTCTCTCTCCTTGATTTCAATATAATATTGGGATCCCTTCATTTTAGGACTGCAACTTGATTGCGATTGTCAGAGATTTTGATCACCTTGTTTAAAGTATTTCTGAATAATTCTTTCTCTCTATGATTATTAGTTATGGGGAAATCTAATTCAGGATTTGGTTGGATAAAACCTTGATTCTCAATCAAAGGCGTAGTTTTAGGTGTCATCGTTTCATTACCTGTTTCCAGCACCGTTATTTATAGGATCGGAATAGTTATTCGGGAAATACATAATTCAGAAGTAATATGTATCATATCGTTATTGTCGTGTATGTGAATAGGTGCGTGACACGAATTTATATGAGCTTTTATTATATACGAGTTTTGAAATTTTTGGTTTTGTGTTAATGTTATCAACTTAATTCGTTGCTATACTTCACGAACTATTTTAGGTCTTTACAAGGTTTAATCAAACTTATTTTGCTTGCTACCTAACCTAGTTCATCTTTTTAAGATAAGCCATGTGCTTGATTTGTTAAAGAAACATCTCAATTAATTAAGCAGCGCGAGTCTATGAATATATGAATATATCTTGTATTCAGATCGTAATTGAATTGAGAGCCTAAACTGATAGTTAATATGCATTATGATGCATCGCCGATTATCTTGTCGTCGCTCAAAGAGTTTATAAAGTGAAATGAAGGTGACCTCAAAAATAAAGTGAAATTAAGGTGGAGATCGAGGGAGTAGATCAATGGAAAGCTTAGTACCTTTACGTTTGACATAGTATAGATTGCATGCGGATTCCAGGCATCTCAACATCATTGTGGATCTGTAATTTGATTTATATCTCTTATACTAGTCTTTATTACCAACAAGGTGGAATGAATATAGGTGAATTTTAAATAGCAGATCGATTAATTCAGCTGAAGAAACTCTTCGGATATAATATATTGAAAAATGATCATGTATTTTCCCTTGATTTTCTTGCATCTTTATGTTTGTTATTTATTTTAAATTACACTCACATAATCAATCCAATTCAAACGTGTCAGGGTCAAGAATAGAGCGAAAAGAACGAGTAAACGACCTAGATGCAAGGTCCAGTAAATTGTCAATAAATCCACAGTTCACTTCACAGTGCAGTAGGAAAAAAAGACTAATCATATATATAATATGTCGTACGATTTCTATGATCAACTGTATCTAAGATTCCAAAGATTAATGGAGGTCAAAAGCTAACCATCATTTGTCAAAACAACAAATCTCATTGAAATGTTCAATGCAGATTATGTGCAATATTTCATGGTATATTAAGATACGTACAAGCTAAATTGCGCTTCTACGTATGTACACTCACACTATTTTTATCAAGGACTGATTATAAACTCGAAACATTATACGGTCAAATATAGGAGATTAAATTTGAAGAAACGAACCTAAAATCCTCTAGAATAATGGGTTGTCCCTTATACTTATGACTACTAAGCAAGGTAAATGATGACAATCGGAGTTCTGGTATGTACTTTGATTGATTCAATCGTATATACTTGGAAATTATTCATACTACGAAAACTGAAAATAAATTAATCATGTCAATCTATATAGAAAATGTAAGGAATTTGAAACTTCTGATAGTTGTTCAGTATTAGATGTATCAAAACCTACAACTATACAACGAAATGCACATAGTTAATTGAACAACTCGAAGATTTAAAACAAAAACAAAAAAGTTAAATCTCCAAACATATATACTAAACTACCCCCACTATGATTAGATCATGTCATCTCTTGTGATTAGTTAGACTCAAAAGCAACTACGGAAATACAAATCCACCCGATAGATGTCACATTTTCACTCGTTGGCTTGTTCTAATAAGCTCTAGCTAGCTATTTTATACATCATGATCATGTAATAGTACCACTTCCGGCTAACTGATCGATATCGAGTTGAATCTAGCCGTCTAAATTAAATTAAATACTGAGTGACCTGCCTTTGCGGTAGACAATCGTAATTATCTGATCATATAAAAGGTATAGGATAGGTATTTTTTTACTTCGCTCTTCTTCTTTTTAATTTACAAGATTTCGCGGTAGCCTATGCAACTAGCTAGTCTCGAGTAACCCTTAAACTCACCTCTTATAAACAATCTTGAATAAGCAAAATCATTGAAACTTTGACAAATTGTTGTTAATGCTAACATTATAGATGCATGATCAAACTTTTTATTATTGTTTCGATGGTGACTTGCATATATATATGAAACCAGAAATCAAATTTCAATTAGAAGAAAAGAAAAGTGTAAGCCTGCAATAATAAGGTATTCTGTTATAAGAGACTATGATATCTACTGTAGATTTAGAGCACATGCAAGAAATATTACTCATTTATAGGTCCAAAATTTTATTAAGAGGAGTCAAATTATTTATAATAAACGGTGTCGTTTTGCATGGCAAAGAACGAACGAAGCGCCCACAATCCTCCATTTCCTAGTCACTAGTCAGACCTTCTCTTCCCAAATCAACCTCAATCCAATATTTTATTCAAGATTCCTTCACTTTTTTTTTCTTTATAATAAGGTTCAAACTAATGTTGATTAGCCTTCATTAATCATTGACTAGCTTATCCTATTCTTCTTCTAATTGTGCTGTCATCCCCTAATTGTGATCTTGATTGGTAGATTTACGACGAACAAGTCTTTCATTTTCCTCCTTTTATAATGAATTGTAAGAGTTAGTATTATAGTTACTGAAGAGAATATTCGTACTCGTAACTTAACGTCTCAATCCATATAACATTATGTTACATTGCTATCTTCCCCATCCCGAACCGATAGTGAAAAATTGAAATCATGAAATGTGCTTGTAGAAGGTGTATATGGTTTTTCGAAAGGTTTGGCTTTAATTTATATAATTACACGATAATTATGTTTTGACTCAAAAATACTAGGTAATAATGAAACTTTACGTAAATAAAATGTTTTGGATAATTTCAAAAGTAGACATTATTATACAAAATCTACTCTTCATGGATATATAACATAGGATTGAAAGAAATCCCTACATTTACATGTCCATTACTCTAAGAAACAAGTAGTGAAGTGGAGAATCTAACCCAAAGTGTGTGTGCCAAGCACAAATATTCAAAATTGCACGACACCCCCAACAACTCAAGATTTGGGGAATAATCTGGCTTATAACCTATAAATTTAAGAGTAATATGCAAATAATATAGCTATAATAATTACAGCCTTTGTCTTAAATAATGTTTCATGATTGGTGTAAATCCTTCTTTTTGTAATAACCTTTAATATTGGAGGACTTTAGTAAACTTGTATTTAAAGGTAACAATGTCAATTCAAAAAAAGAAAAGAAAAAGAATAAACAATAGTCAATATACGAAGTTTAATTTGGAATGGAGGGAGAATGGTAGCACCCTTTATGTGTTACTCCCCTTTACGCACTCGATCATTGGATTTGCATTTTTGATTTCGCACATACTACACATGCACATTTGCATATTTGCTGAGACATGAGTTACTGTGTCCTTTGAGTCTTTGATCATCAGAAATTTCAAATGAACTTGTAATATTAAATTTAAGTATAAATAATACTTTAAAACAAAATAATTGATGTAAATAGGTTGAAAGACTAAAAAAATTACACTACCATCAAACTAATTCTCGGGGTTGTGTCAATTGTCAATCACAATTTTTTTTATTATATATTTTTTTAAATTAGTCGTATTGCTCCCTTTCATCTTTAATTACACTGTACTTGTAAGGAATAAGAAAAGTTTCCTTTTCTTAGAAGATCAGACTATTGAACTTGACTACCATTTTTATGTATTGTCAACTTTTCATTAAACATGCATGACACATTCTTCACAAATTTTGTATCCGATGTTTTTATAAGAAAGCTTTGCTAAGGTAGATATGCAATTCCATATGCACTTAACTAACGTAATGAAACTAAATGATTGAATGGACAGACCAACCCTAAACCAACATTTAGAATGCAAGCGGCATTTGATCGATATTGGGTAAGGAAGCCACGTTATTAGTTTAAGAGTCGAGATGATTAATAAATTGACATAAGACTCGAGTAATTTATCTCGCTCTCAAAATTTCAAGTTTTGGACTTACAATATTATCCGAGTATAATAAACTACTCCCTCCATTTCAATATATATGACGTTTGCAAGTTACGAGACAAGTTTTGACTTTCAATTTCATAAAAAAATATTTTGTCAAAAATTATAAAAATTATACCATTGGATTCGTTGTGAAATATACTTTCACAAGAGTATAATTTCATAATTTTTACCCTTGTATTTTGAGAGAAATCGAAGGTCAAATAATTGTCTCGAAATGTGAGAAAAAACATATATTTTGAGAAGGAGGGAGTAATTGGAAACGTTGAATTTATCAATTTTAATTCGAAGGAAGCAAAGAATACTAGTCCAAGTAAACGAAAGCCAATGAGCTAGTTTGACCAAGATAAGTAATTATGAATCCACTAATGTGGGAATAATGACTAATTAGGGGACAGCTGGAAAAATGGGACCTCGGAAACTACAAAGAAAACCCCCAAATGTCCTTGCATACATGTGGGAGATGTCCTTGATCTCAACACGTGGCAGCTCTGGATTTGGGGCCTTCGATATTAAGCCATCCATGAAGATTTGGGACAACAAACATCCTAGCAGTGTTCTCATGAAATATGTAGATCTATCTTGGATAATGGTAGTAATATATATGCCACTCATGCACAATAATGTTTTGATAACTTTTTGTGTTATGGTTGTGTTCACGTAATGTGTTGTGAGCTTGTTATAGACGACATATGTTCATAATAAGTTGGGTGTATATGTCTTTTAATTTATTAGTGTTAGTATAATTGGTTTAGGACAAAGTTTATTAATTTGATGAAATTTGTATCTGATCGATCTGATCTCATGCGTGGATCGTATTGAACATGGGACATTCATGTACTTGGACCTACGGATACGGGACACATATATACTCGTAGACTCGTAGTAGGTTGAGAATTGAAAAAAACATAAACTTTGGATTTGAAGTAATGAAATGAGAACAATATTTGATAAGATATAATTAGGGTATTGAATGATAGTTGTTGTTGTGTTCCCATTGATGAGGGAGGGGTGAACCCCTATTTATATAGTTACATAACTTGTACGGTAAGGCGGAGATATTCTCCATAATATTATTCCTACCATAAGTCTAATATTCTCTTCCTAACACAATATAGGAATACTTCCTTAATCCTCTAACACCCCCCCTCAAACTCATGGTAACTTTGCAAAAGTTTCCATGGGTTTGAAAATTACAATTATTGTGTAAAAGAAAAAATAGTATCCGTAGTAGCTTGATCAACCCGCAATGCCTCGTTCATCCTTGTTCAGCAACAGTTTGAGACGGTTTAGTGGACACCGAAAAACCAAATCACACGGTTTGGTGGACACCGAAAAACCAAATTTGCACGGTTTGATGGACACCGAAAAACCAACCATTTAATACGGTTTGATGGTCACCGAAAAACCAACCGTTAATTCGGTTTTGATGGAACCGAAAAACCAACCATTAATTCGGTTTGATGGTACCGAAAAACCAAATTTGCTTGTAGTTTGCTTGTTTGTTAAGGGTCGAAAAATCGTACGACCGAATAGTAGTAGTAAAGGGTGAACGTAGGAGAACAAGGGACTTTGGGTCAGCATGCGTTAGGTTTTGACCAAACAAGGGGAAGCGCAGAGTTAAGGACCTTAATTTGAATGATTTGTTGGGAAGGCTAGACGTATACGTAGCTAGGAAATAAGAATTTAAAACACTTTTTTTTTTTTTTTTTTTTTTGGTATTGACTTAAACGTAGGTAAAGAAAATTTTGTAAGTATAAAGGTTGAATCATTACTATTGAAACCCTGTCGGTGGGCGCTGTAAATTGCCAGCCCACCGGCAGGCAGCGGAAGCGGTTTGCAGAGTCCTTTAGGAAAGAGGCTCTAATACCATGATAAGATGTAATTAGGGTATTGAATGATAGTTGTTGTTGTGTTCCCATTGATGAGGGAGGGGTGAACCCCTATTTATATAGTTACATAACTTGTACGGTAAGGCGGAGATATTCTCCATAATATTATTCCTACCATAAGTCTAATATTCCCTTCCTAACACAATATAGGAATACTTCCTTAATCCTCTAACAGTATTGATGGCATGTATGAAATGATCAATACTCCTTAAATTGAGTACTTCAGTAATCAGTAGTATGGCTAAAATATATATGGAGGCGCTTGTGTGGTTGATGAACCCTTGGTTGATGGCCAGCAAATAATATTAAGATGAAATCAGCTAGGTAGACATGAGTAACACAAATGGGATGCCCTATATACGAGTTTCGGGGAGTGACGCGATTCAGACTCGATACATGATACATACATAATGCAATGTTACTTTTTTTTACTGAAAATGTACGTGGTACCCCTGTACTTTGAGGGTTTGCACATGGTACCCCTCCCCCTTAACTTTCTGCACATGGTACCCCTGAACTTTTGGGTTTGCACATGGTACCCCTAAAAATGGATGTCCGTCATGTTTTCCGTTAAATTATGATGTGTCCTTTATTAATTAAGTTAATTAGAGTTAAATAAAAAAAATTAAATGAAAAAAAAAATTAACATTTTTTAAAAAACATAAGAAAAATTATAAAGATTGTTTTTGTTTTCTAAAATACGGTTTAT